>JALLBA010000098.1:0-29529 GCA_036939675.1 Cyclostephanos invisitatus | reverse complement strand
GGTGGGTCTCTTTGTTTTACAGCTGTGATTCTCAGCGTGTGGAATTATTATATTTAGCAGGTGTAGATCACCGTGCTGAGATTACCACTTGCGTGATATTTGATCACTGCCAAGTTCGTGCCAAGTGCCAAATTCGAACTTGGTTGCCAAGTTTCAACTTGGCAAAAATTTGCCAAGTTCATACTTAGCTGCCAAGTTTTTCTGGCTTAGTACACTTTCCACGAGTTCCGCCTGTAGCGACTGCCAAGTTCCTACTTGGCAACCAAGTTCGCGAACTCCATGGAAAGTCATGGAAAATGAGCTGAAAGACTCCCGCGACCTCTCTCCCTCTCTCCCTCCTCCCTCCTCCCTCCTCCTCCCTCCTCCCTCCTCTCACAAAAAATAGCATCCCTGCACCCCAATGCCGACGTTAGTAAAAACGACGAAGCAGTGGTGTAAAGTCGACAAAGCCGCACTACACAAGCTGATTGTTGACGGGGTCGTCGACATCGAAGACCTAACCTTAGAAAACATCGACGCCGTCCACACGCGCTACTTCCCCCACCGCCAGCAGCGCAATTTCCGATGCAATTTCAAGGATTTTGCGTCCGCGTTCGACCTCGAGCAAGCACTCTCCGGGGCGAGACGACAGGCGGCAAAAGGTAAGCTCCGCGTTTGTCGTTTATTTTGTTGATTGTTATTTAATTGTTTTCTAACCGCTCCCCCCCCCCTGTTTGCCCGTCATTTCCCGTTGTCCCCTTTGCAGGTGACGACGACGACAACGTCGACGACCCCCAAGACGACGACCCCCCCCCAAGCCCAAGAATGAACTCGAAGACCGCCATCAAGGCGGCTGCAGCCGGGCCGAAGAAGGCCGCCGGCGCCAAGACGACCGGCGAGACCGAGGCCAACTATCGGTCGATGGCCTTAGCCTGCCATCCGGTGTCGAAGCTTTACGGCTTCGGCACCAACGACAAGTACGCCGTGTCCTTCGACACGGAAGGCACGACGGACTTCTGCCTCGTGTCCTTTTTTGTGTGCGGCGTTCTTCCCGAGATGGGGGGCTACGTCGTGACTCTGTCGGACGACGGCCACACCATCAGGTGGAGCCGTCCCGTCGACGGCTTCCTGTTTTCGATGGAGCACCTCAAGTCCGTCATGGGAGCGGACTACTCGGACACTCACGTCCGAGTCCGCTCCTTCGACGAGGTCACTCAAGCGATCTCCAAGGACCGGGTCGAGACGGATGCGAATGGACTCTTCTGGGGGAAACCCCAGGAGATCCACCTCGAGAAACGGTGCACCGGCACCGTCGAGGCCGTCACGATGCCGTATCGCGCGCCTCGTTCCCTCGAGCCCGTTACGGATTCGAAGGGGCGCAGGCACTATCAATACTACTCGATAGTGCACGTCAAGGCCCAGCTGGCGGAGCAGAGGAAGACCGCCAAGAAGAAGACCGCCAAGACCCGGCCGCTCGAGCTCTACGAAGCTCCGAGCAGCCAGGGGACCACTCCGAGTCCCGGCGTCCGTCGCCGTCGCCAGCGTGATTGGGGTGGCAGTCACCGAGACACAAGGCCTGCGGTGAGACCCAAAGGCAGCAGGGTGAGCGAGGAGAACGAGGACTACGAAAGCGAGGAGAGCAACGAATATTAGGCCCTTTATTTCATTACGATAGCATTACATTTATTCTTAGTAACACATTTTTTACTCACGTAACACCCTGTCTATCACTACTAGTAAAACTCACTAGCCAGTAGCAAAGTGTAAAAAATGTTACAGAATTCCCTCATCTCCATTGCATGATACTTGCAGTTGTAAAATTCAAGATCCGGCAAACCATTAATACTCAAAACAAAAGAATCAATTGTATTGGGCGCTGTATTACGACATAAATATCCTAAGATCCAAAAAGATACGAGATCCTAAATAGGTGGGTGCGTGACGTGTGTGCAGAGTGCTGGGGATGATGGGCGAGATATCGTGTACAATACACATATATGATAAGGGCGCGCGGTGGGCTCATTCACAAACCCCGGTGATGCGGAAATCGCCCACCGCAACAACAGCGTTGATCAGAGTGCTCTCGATAATCCGTCTCCTACCCATCAGCTCCCACCACAACCACCCCCGCAAGAATCATCGTGATTCGATCTGGCGAGCGTCGGCGTTCATCTCCCACCCACACCCGCCGTCGTCGTCGTCGTCATCGTCGCGGCATCCTCGACATCGCATCGCGGCCCGTACGACGATCGGGTATAATCCGTATCCTTCGAACGACGACGGCGAGGCGATCGCGAATATTATCTCAACGACCATCGTCGACCCCTCGTCCGTGAGCGATATAATACGCCGAAGAACCTCCCCCGTCGTCGCCGTCGTCGTCGATACCATCATGACCCCCCTCACGTACGAAATCCTGCGCGAGCAGAATGCCACCACGACCAACGCGATCATCGAGCATTACTCGACCTCCAATGACTTTGCATCATTATCCGAATCCGAGGGCAGGGGCATACTCCAACGGGACGACGAGGACGGTATCAAATTGCAAGTGGGGATCGACATCGCGAAGGGCAAGGGCGTACTCGATCCGAAATACGTGCCTGAAGAATACATAAGCATCGACGTATTGGGCAAGAGTCCGGAGGACGTGGCCGACGAGATATTGGAAGTCGTCAGGAAAGGGTGTGGCGATGGCGATGGCGATGGCGCATCGAGCGGAGGGGGGGGGGGCGTGGTCGTTTTGTGCGGATTGTCGGGAACGGGCAAGGTGAGGTTCCCCTCTCTCTCTCTCTTTTTCGTCGTCGTCTTTTTTTGATGTTCGTGCCCGCGTGTGATGACGACGAGAGGGGGGAGAGCGACATGTCCTTTTCTTTCATTTTCGCGGCCTAAATGCGCATCGCCCCCGTCCGACCCCCCCCCCCCCCACCACCAAAAAAAATCGCGCAGGGAACGACGGTGGCCACCCTCCAGGAAAAGCTGACGAAGGAGGATAAGAAGCGCGTGGTATGCTGGTCCAATGGCAACGTATTCCGTAGCGTGACGCTACTCGCGGTTACGTGGTGCGAAATGCAGGACGATTGCGTCGATGGAAAATTCGATCCGGAGAGGGCGCTTACGAAGGAGAACCTCGCTTCGTTCATGGGCATGCTCGAGTTCGGGAAGGTGAGAGATGAGGGATTATATATTTGCTCGCGTACTTCAAGTCGGGGGTACAATATTGCTCTTCTCGTGAGATGGGGGAAGTATTAATCGATCGTATCGTACGTATTTCTCTCCTTTCCATGCAGTTCAACGGAAAGTTCGATACCAAAATCACAGGCCTCGGACTCGACATGCTAGTATCCGAGGTCCAGAACACGGCGCTGAAGTCGCCCAAGGTATCGAGGAACATCCCCACGGTCGCGGAGGTCACGCAGGGCGAGGTGGTGCTATTCGCGTCGGACGCGATAGCGAAGATGGGAGAGGACGGAATATTCGTCCTGTTGGAAGGGCGAGAACAGACGGTGAATTACGTCCGCACTCCGTTGCGGTTCACGCTGACGTTATCGGACATGTCGCTTATCGGGAAGCGACGCGCGGCTCAGCGTTTGGCGGCGGGGGCATTGGGCGAGGTGGGGGAGGGCGCGAGCGAGGAGGATATTGCGATGGCGTTGGACGGACAGCTCTCCAAAATGGTCGCGGAGATTTAAGTGGGAGACGATGCGGAATGCTCGTTTGAATTGTGCCTCTCTGTGATGCGAATGCCATCGCCGGGTGTATAGCGTGGTCTAAACTAATCGAAGTTGGGCCGTTTTTTGGACAATCCTCAGGTCCTGGACTGACGCCGTTCTGTTCATCCACAATAGCGATAGAGATTCAGAGTCCAGATATTGTTTCTCACCATCGCCTCCTGATTACGCCGTACTCAGTCAAATCCTTTAGAAAAGAGACCTTTATTGTCGACCACAAAAATGTCCGGGCATTTGTTTGCTTCTCAAAGATGATTGTGCCAAGATACACATTCGAAGAAGAGAACTTGATTCAGCCATCAAATGAACATAAAATATCTTTATCATCCATGATTGAAGCGAAGATACACTCCAAGAGGAGATCTCGATCCAGCCATCAAACGAACATCAAATAGCATTAACATACAACGAATCATATAAAAGTAACAGATGCATCATAATAAGATCTACCTAGGTGGTTGTCAAATAAAAACTATTCACTCTTAATAGGTATGCATGTATCAGACTATTTCACTGAGATGAACCGTTCTCCATCGGCCCACTGTCCCTTCGCCTCGAAGAATGCCCTCGAATCCTGCGCGTCGGGCACGATGCTCCTGAATTTTTCAATGTCGGCGGAATATCCAACGTCCTCGAACCACTTGGTCATGTGATACAGGTCGCCCATGAAGAGCCAGAGCAAGAATCGAGGCACCGCGATTTTATAACCGCATTTCGTGCCGGATACCTCCGTCAAGGCCTCGGCGAGTTCCGTTCCGCTATGCTCCCCCCCGGCCGCATCTACGATCTTACCAGAATATTCCACCGGATTCGTCAGTAGCGTCGCGGCTCCCTTCCCAATATCCTCGCACGAAATGAACTTCACCCTACTATCGGGATGGGTAAGGAACTTGATCGACCCCTTCTTCAGTGGATTGTAATTCGCGCGATCGTCGACGTTCTCGAAGAATGCCACCGGACGCAACACCGACCACGTGATGCCCGATTCGCCGTCGAATTGGGACGACATGTACTCCTCCACGTCCGCCTTGCTACGAAAGTGATGAATCGACTCGGGGACGTTGTCGGCGTCCCCCACCGAGCAGTACACCACGTGCTCGATGGGCATCCCGTTCTCGATCTTGGCCCTCCTGATCGCGTCGATTACGGATTTGCCGTGCCCGGCCTCGGCGCGTCGAGTGCGACGATGCCAGGGTATGGACATGAAGTCGGTCGTGAACCACACGCGCGTCGCATTCGATTCGACCAATGCCGAATGGATGCTATCCGGATCGTTGAAATCGGCCTTCAGGACTGCCTTCACACGCTCGTTCTTTAACAGGGATTGGGAGGACGTCGAGGTCGGATCGCGCGACGTGGCGACGATTGCTTCGCCCCTGGCGGCGAGCGCCTTGATCACCGACCGACCCTGCCTGCCGGTGGCGCTGAATATGAGGTACGTTTGAGGTGCCATGATTGTTTATTTTTGTTTTGCAATTTTATGATCGAGGACGAGCAGATTCATTGTACTAGTACGATGCGAAATCTTCTTTGCGAGTCCTCAAAATCCAAAATCCAAAATCCAAAATCCAAAATCCAAAATCCGAGCTTTTGTTCTTTGTTTCACCAGAGAATCTAGAGCGAGGCTCTACAATACGAAAGGTTGTACGTACTGTGATAGATATATTATTGTATTAGGATTCTCTGATGATGCAAGCAGTGTTCCCGCCATTTCTATGGTATTGCTTTCCCGCCGTAATCATCTCTTCCGCCCGCCCGGCATGATTTCTCCGCATGGAAACCGATTCGGAAATTCATCTTTCTTCCATCCCCGGCCCGCGCCGCCGAACGAACGTCGAGAGAACTACACCGGGACGGGGAGGCGGCGCGAGTGAGGCAGAGTAGGCAGGATGGCGGAGGACAATACTCGAGGGAGGGGCGTCGACGGGAATGATCGAATGGGGAGGGAGGTGGAATACTTGAGGAGGAGATTGGACGAGCTGGAGATGAGGTACGAGCAGCAGAAGCAGCAGCCACAGCCACAACGGCAGCAAAAACAGGAGCGTCCTTCGCGTGGCATCACATTCGATGCCGATGCCGATGCCGATGCCGATGCCGATGCCGATGCCGATGCCGATGTCGATAGTGCCGCAGCGGTCGACGGAGTCGGGGGGGATGACAACCGTGCCGTTACCAACAATTCCGAGATTTCGGCGAACGCCAAAAGAAATATCACGTGGAGGGATCACGTCATGGAGAAACTCGATACCGACGGCCATGCCGAACGGGACGAAAGTGCCACCACCCCACCGATCGGGAATATTAAATTCCTATGCCCCCGTCGCGCCGCTCGGGATGCGATCGACGACGCCGTCCCGCCCCCGGCCCCATCCGCCACGGGCGGCGGAGGAAAGGACGGCGCGAATGCCATCGACGCGAACGCAATCGATCGCGAAAATGCCTCGCAATCGTCGTCGTACGCGTCCTCTTCCTTCTCGGAGGAGGAGGACGCGGGTGGAAGGGGGGAAGCAATCGCATTCGCCGGCGAGGCGCGAGTCTACTTCCAGGCGCGTCATCATCGCCAAGCGACGCAGATCGTGCCCGGACTCACGACGTCGCCATCTCTGGACACGTATCTACGCGTCGTCGTTGTCCATCGCGCCGACGCATCCGATGGCAGGTGGAGCGAGTTGCGCATATTGCCCATCGACGGCGTCTTCCCGCTCATAGATCCGCCCGTACCCCTGAGGCACTTTTACGCAGCGAAGGTCCCGGGATCACACTCGACCGCGGCGCTATTCCCTCGTAACGATACGAGACGACTGCGACGGTACGTGTTCCGATTCGAATTCTCGAATCGCGCATGCCGACATCCGCCGTCGCGTCACCTACAGTTCGTACGGTCGGGACGCGTCGCGAAGAGGTCGACGATACGTCGACCGACCTTGGGCATGGCGAAGAGGGCACTGGGCATGAAGCCAACGTTAGCGGCCGGGGAGGGGAGGGGGGGAGGCGGAGGCGTCGGCGATTCGAACACGCGCGCGCGGGACGCTCTCGACGTGTACCTTACCGCCCTCGCCGAGTTGCTGCGCGAGAGCGACGATGCCGCTGACATGTTCGTGGAATGCGTGAACGCGTTCAACGACGCGGCGTGGGAGGAGGAGGAGGAGGAGAGGGCACGTCTAAGGGGCGACGGCGTGGACGATGCGACGATGGCGGGGGGGGCGCGACGGAGGAGGAAACGGGCGAAGCCGCCCCCTCCGTATTGGGGGGGTGGATACAATTCGCGCGATGCTCGACCGACGAGGACGACGGACGACGAGGACGATGACGATTCCGATAGCGAATATAACGATTCCGAGGACGAGGACGAGGAATTGATGAATTACGACGACGATAATGACGACGAGACGCTGTTTGACAGGGTCACAGTTTCCGCGGAACAGGCTCTGGAAACTTTGTACAATCACATCGTGAAGTAGGTCATAGCCTCATTTCCACGGGGATATGGATATGGATGTAATTATTCGATTAATATAAATTTAATTTAGCCTGGTGTGATTGGTTTGAAAAAGTTGGTCGAATTAATGTCCTTGCCAAAGCAATTTCGACCGATGTCGAAAGTCGCGCGAAATTCAACGTGTCCTCCATGGTACTGACCAACGATGATAATCATGTTTTGATGCCGTCCTCCAACGTCCTCTCTCTCCCCCCATCCCCTTCCCCCTCCCACAAACACACGCAGAGACACTCGGGGGGAAAACGCAATATTCGTTATCCTCCATCGTCGTCCACGCCCGCGTCCCATCCCCTCGGTAGATTCGGTTCGGCGGATACGACGCCACCCTCCAGCAGCAGCGCGAGGGCGCGGGAACATCCCTCGACGCCCACTGCCGTCCTCGATATTCGTAGTACCGTGGCAGAGGAATTACTGTCCAACGATGTAGGGAGGAGGCGATGACCCCGATTCTCGACGTGGGTGGTCGTCGTTATCGATCCCGACGATGAACGCGACGACGACGACGACGACGACGTTCGTCCCGCCACTCGGCTCGTTGACGACGACGGCGCGGAGGACGGGAGTCCCCCCGCTGTCGAGCGTCGTAGGGATTTGTGAGCGTGATTCAGCAAACGGAGCCTCATATCGTCGGTCCTGTTTGATGTTGTATCTAGTTGATCGAGGGAAAATCTATCGTCATCTTGTGACGAGACGGCCGGCCTGCCATCCATCGCGCTCCCACATGAAAAATTGGAGGGAGGTTATCATCCGGTACTCAATTGTTCTAAAAAGAGGCGGGCTATTTCCCGCGCAATCTACGACGAAGACATTCGATCATGAATCATGAATCATGAGTCGTGCCGCTGTCCACCGCATCATCGCCGTTGGAATCGTAGTACCGGTCAAAGAGACCGGCAACAAATTCACCGCCCATGAGTCGACCGTCGAGCGAACGGGCCAGGACGGCGCTCCACCTGCTCATACTCGTCAACGTCTTCGTATATTCCGGTCGCGATGATTTCCGTCATTACCTCGGCATGCGTCGTACTCATCGCATCGTCGACGGCGATGTCCGATCCATGCTCCTGTCGATATTTTATCACGTCGATCCGACCCACCTATTCGTGAACATGATGGCATTGTATCGATACGGCTCGGAGTTATTCATATACTCGTCGTCGTCGTCGCCGTCGTCGTCGTCATCATCGTCGTTGAGTGGATTATGGCGATCGTCTACGATCGTCGCGATGTCATATCTCGTATGCGGCATCGGCGCATTCGTCGGCATCGAGCTCCTATCCCGTTATCACGAATATCAGTGGGATGCGAAGTTGACCGATGCGCGGTACGCCGCCAGGTGCACTCATCGGCTATGCGTCGCGCTGAACGAAATTTTCGGGGGGAAGGGGAGGGGGGGAGGGGACGTCGTGTCCTACCTAACGAACGCGTGGGCGGACCTGACGACGAACATCATGCACGCGGACGTGCGCGCCAATATGTGGTACCATCGTGCGGTATACAGGATCGGCGCATCGGGAGTTGTTTACGGATGGATGGGCATGAGGATCGTTACGTCCATATTCTCGTCGTTTCACTCGCGGTTGAACGCGTTGGATTACGCGTTCGTCATCGCGACGCTTATTCACGACCTGCGCGAGTGCGCTTTTACCCTCGAGGATTTCAGGAGGTTGCCATCCGTCCTCGAGGGAGATGGCGTCGATCACGCCGCTCACGTGATGGGCGCTATATGCGGCATGATATGGGCCTCGTCGTTGATACTGTGGGGGAAACTGCCATCGTATCGGTCGTTGCGATGGAGATGGGGCGGTGGCGGCGGGATCCGACTTGGATCGAGATGCGACGAGGACGAGCGACTGATGCAGGAAAAACGGCGAAATCGGGAGCGGACGCAGAACAGTAGATTGCTGAATCCCGACAGGGTGGGTCAGCAACCTCGTCGTCGCGAGAGGACCAATATATGACGCACTCGTCGATATTTTTATTGATGGTAGCATATAACAATATAACGCCATTCGTCTGTGTAAAACAAACGTCGAGCTTAAGCATCTTTCTCTCTAGAAAGAGCAGGATGATTCGACTTTTGAATGAAAAATTAATACCTTCATGGGAATGTCTCCCTACCTCTCACTTAACCCCCCCCCCCCCCCCCCCGTTCTCACTCCATGTATTTCTTGTAGGCGGCATCGACCTTTTCCTCCGCCGTCCTCAGGACAGCCATGTCCGCGTCCTCCGACAGCTCCATCGCGGTGCCATCCTTCGTGGGCACGAATCCCACGCACAGCAACAGCGACTTGGCCCCGAGAAATGGCTTCACCTTCGTCTTGTACGCCTTATTCTCGGTGTTGATCCTCCTGTACTTCGTTTCGTTCGGATCCTTATTCACGTTGCCAATGTACGCCTTGAGTATCTTAAGACAATTGCCCCCGTCCCCCCCCGCGCGGTACGACGACACCTTCGCGATGTACTCGTCCATCTTGGCGACGGACGGCGCGGCCTTGACCGTTTTCGTCGCGCCCCCCGCCTCGTTATTCCCACCGCCGGCGGTTGGAACGTCGTACTGTATCGCATCGGGATTGTACCCGTCCACCCCGAGCTTGCTCCCCAATTTGCCCTTATTAGCCATGCGCTCGCGCTTGTCCTTCTCGAGCTCGGCCCTGATACGCGCTCGTTCCTTGATCGCATTCTCCTTCTCCCGCCTGTGACTCTGGGCCAATCGTCGACGTTCCTCGATCTCCATCTGCTCGCGAGTCTTGGCCATCTCCTGTCCCATGAAACGCCGTTGCTTCTCCCTATCGACGTCTTCTGCCTTCTCCTTCATTTCGCGCTCGGCCCGCTTCGCCTTGAGGAGGGATTTGATCTCGAGTATCTTCGCGGCCTTCTCCTCCGGCGATAGAGGCTTCTTGCTCTCGGTCGTCTCCTCGAAATCCGAGTGCCCCGTCCTATTGGCGTGCAATTCCAAATCGGCCATATTGGCGAATATCTTGCCCGTGGCCACACATTTGTACGATATCGCGACCGGACCCCCCACCGCCGCCCCCCCGGTCGATTTCTCCCTGGGCACTCTCGGTATGGGTTCGTCGATGTCGCCATCGTCCTGATGCTCGAGTAGCCATTCCACCGCCCCCTCCACGGTGCCGCCGTTCCCGTGTAGCAATCCCTTCTGGGCTCGTATCAACGAGAACCCCATGGACTCCGTGAGCGACGACACGTCCTCCGACTTGAGACCTTCGGCGGGATCGACCATTATTTCCGCATCATCTTCCACCCCCTCCATCGTTTCGTTCATTATCGTCGTCGTCTCGACCGCGCCGACCGCCCCCGTAGCGGTCGCGATCGCGTCCTCCATCGTCGCGTCCTCGTTCCCCCCCGCCGCCCCCGTCTCGTGATTGCCGCTAGCCGCATCGTCGGACGCCGCCGTTGCCACCGCCGTAATCCCCGCCGCAGCTCCTCCTCCTCCTCCTTCTGCTCCGAACCTCGCCAATCTCTGCGCCCTGGCATCGGCAGTGGATATCGTCGCTCCTCCTCCCCCACCCCCGCCCCCCCCGAGGGACTTGCCCTCCCCCGCGAAATTAGGGGCGGCACCGCAGTGCTTCGATACCAGATCGCGTATGCCATCGAAGTCCACTCCCTGGACCCTACCGAACTCCCTCCCATCGTTTCCGTACAGGGCGTAGGTCGGGAAGGCCCGTACCCTGTACGTCGATTGTACCAGGTCGCCCAAATCGTGCTCGTAGATGAGGCCGCAGACGACGTTTACATTCGGATTCGACGCATAGGACGACGCTAGCGCCTCGAGCTGCGGCCTCGATGCCCTGCACGGACCGCACCAAGTGGCGCTGAAGCAGATTAGTGTACGGACGTTCGAGGATATGAACGACGATAGGGATTCGGAATCGGATAACTCGTGCAGCGTCATGGTTCTTATTTTCAGTCGGTCGTCTTCTCTCGCTTTCGGGATGAAGAGATCGTGAGAAAATTACGCGGGAAATATTTAGCCCGCTCTAGATACTATATAAGTACGTACGTAAGTCACCACACGGTACCGTCGTTCTTCTTTTTTATCTTGTGCCTGTCTCCTCGACGCATAGCCTGCTCTGAGGACTGAGGAAGGATTTCCCCGTCGAAATGAATAGGGACGCAATGATTAGGACGAGGGGGGTGGATCCCCAGTCCGCACGGTCATCTCTGCCATCGGAAAAGCTTTTGATCATGGAGGCATTTCTTTGGAACAACAAGAGCGTCGCATCGAGGCACGAACAGAGAAAGCAACAAGAAATTCAATCCCTCATCCTGTCGAGATTTAAAAGGCCGCAGGCCGTCAACAACATGCGCGATGATGAAGTTGCCGATTCGAATATTAACGATCGAGAACTTAGTTCAGAAAACGACGGTTGGAATCACACGGTAAATTTACAGACAACGATCGATCACCGATATCATAATCAACACCTTGGGGCTCCGCCACGACGGCGTCATCCATTGCGTATACAAAGCGACGATGACGACGACGAGGATATCGTTTGCTGCGACGAGAATAATCACTGTCGAGAGGGGACGAAGAACACATGCACAATCGCGGTCTGGGCGCTAATAGTCTTCTTCGTGATCAATCGGTTCTTCGTTCACATGGCGATGCACTTGCACAAGCCACAGGATGCACGCCCCAGCGGTAGTGTCCGCGTTGTGGAATTAGGAGCACAGGCGATTGTCGATGTCCCCATTGGAACGCAACCTAGTCCAGATGATACGATGCTACCATAGTAGCGGTGTAAAAAAAAAATATTATCATCACGCAAATATGTTAAATGGCTGAAAGGGCCATCACCGTCGTCTTTGGCCATTACCAAGGATTCATGGAAAATGAACGATTCGCATTCGATGTCAAAGCGCCCCGAAATCTTGATTTGGGGCTATCGTACACGAGGCAATGAAAATATTATACATTAGAACGTCCGCCGGGGGGGGGAACTTTGTTAGGGTGTCATCAGCAGGGTCTGCTCTCGCTCCAAAACGGACGTCCCGCTCGATTCGTCCGGCGTTTCGTCGTGGTGTCTGGTCGCGAAGAAGTACGGCGAATCGGCGGTGGTATCGGGAGCCTCGTCGTCGGGGGGGAATAACGCCAGCCTCCTCGCGAGGTCTCCATCGCCCTCCAATCCACCCCGGAAGTATCCGTCCGCGAAGCGAAACATCCCCTTCACGGTCTCGATTGCGATCGGACCGGTGAGCCAACCCGGAAATCCCCCGATCTCGATTTGCAATACGTATTCGACGTCGAACGCATCGTCCTCCGTGGGCACGATCGTCGTCGAGAACAGGTGCGACGTCGACCTCTGTTTCCTCTTGGTTTGCTCCTTGGGGAACAGGTGATTCTGATCCTCCTCCAATTCGATCCCCCACAGTATGGATGCGCCGCTCGGGAACGTCTGCAGGCCGCACAGCGTCAATTGTTCCCTCGGCGATACCACCGATTGTTTCGTCTTGACGTATCCGACGCCGAAGAGCGACGTCTTCCCGTACTCGTGCCCGTTGAGGTCGTCGACCGTTCCGAAATCCGCGGTGTACACCGTTTCGACCAAATCGCTCGTGGGATCCCACTGCCGTCGCAGCTCCGCGACCGATATCAGCTCCGAGAAGCACACCGCGCGTTCCTTCGCGGGTCCGACCAACGTCGACCTGAAACGCAATATCGGCACGCCCCTGCCCTGGAAGTTATCGATCTTGTCAATGTGCGATATCAGCTTGTTCGGATTGTCCTCCACGACCTTCCATTGGTATACGTCGGACGTCGTCGCGTCGATGTCGCGTATGCCACGGGGATCGCCCGACGTCAGCGCCTGCCTCGCCAATGGCGATACCTTGCATATCTCGTCGAACAGCGTCCGGTAATTCGGCAGCTTGAGCGATACGCCGGGCGTATTCGATGGTACGTACCTGTCGGTGAAGTATGATGGATTGCCGAAGCCGCATATTATCGGCGACGACGACACGCCTCGACGTTGTTTGCTGCAGCGTCTCCTGGCGATTGCGAGGGACCGTCCCGATATCGCGATGGGGAATAGGGCGGACAGGCATATGACGCGAACGAAGGATGTCATGGCTGATGTGAGGGGTCGATATGATGATGGCTTGGTGGCAGGGGAGCCGACGACGAGAGGACTACGATGGGGTATGGTATCTCACAATGGATGGGGCTTCTCCCTCTCTAGGTTACTTACTAGTACCTTCGCTCTCTTCGCTTCGGTGTGTCTCAGATTTTGCGGGAAATAAGATCCAAGATGATTAGGTAAGAGATCCTGCCTATGTAGAGATAGAAATTGCGGGAACCGATGCACATGCATGCATCGTAATATTATATGAGCATTTTAAGAGCTCGATGAGAGACATCATCATTCATCATCGAGTAGTGAAAGGTCGACCAGAACAAGTGACGATCATGATGTTGTCGTTGCCATCGATGGCCCGGTGGACGCTACTGTCGCCGCTGTTACTGCGAACGGGATTGCATCCAGAGTCGTCGTCCGCGCGCGCGTTCGCCCTCGCTCCGCTGTCGTCGATGTCGTGGCCATGTGCTAATAGACGACATCGACGGCGCGGACGGGCATCGTCGGGCAATCGGTCGGCGATGGCCGACGCGAGCATCCCCCCGCCGTGCGACGTCGATGCCATCCCCTCATATCCCGCGTCGGGAACGACTCGCGTATGCTCTCGCGACGTCGCGACCGTTAACCGGCGTCGTCGTCCTGCGGCGACGACGACGACGTCGACGTGCCTGTGCGCGGTCGTTGGCAATCGGGGGGGGGGAATGACGAACGGCGACGACGACGTTGATGATGACATCGACGACGGCTACATCGTCCGTGGGGGAAAGGCGATGGGAGGAATCGAGGAGGAGGGAAAATCGTCGTCATCGATCAAGCTGCGTGGACGTGCATTGCTGCTACTGGTATCGTTCCTTTACGGTACCCTCAACGTGACACTGCGTGGGATATACAATACCGACGGTCCGCCGATCGCGTCCGTATTGAGTTTCGCAAGGCAAATCCTCAGCCTACTATCGTTCTTGCCTATCTTCATATTCGCATTCTCGTCGTCCTCGTCGTCATTGTCGTCGTCTCCTTCATCGTCGAGCGGCGGGATCGCGACGAGGGCGTACGAGGGGGAGGAAAAGGGGGAGGGGGGGAAGGATGAGGTCCGACCCATGTGGATGTCCGCACTCGAGCTTGCGTTTTGGAACTTCGGAGCCCAGGTGAGGAGGCGAAAATGAGGGGGGGGGGGGAGAATAAAAAGGGCGATTTTCACGCGTTCCGGTTTACGATTCATGTTGTGTCCACTACTACGCGTCGTTCGTGATCGTTTCGTTTCGTTCGATCCGGAACGTCCACCTTACCGATTCATACATCGCACCTTCACCCCGCCCCCCCGCCCATTATACATTTGCAGGGACTCATCACCGCGGGCCTGCTCGTTAGTCCCGCCGCACGCGCGTCATTCCTAACGCAAACTAGCGTCGTGATGACGCCGTTGATTTCGGCCGTGGCGGGGGAACGGATACGTTCGTCCGTGTGGGGCGGATGCGCGTTGGCTCTGTTCGGTTTGTTCCTGATATCGACGTCGGGAGGAACGACGGCAGCTGCGACTGCGACGCTGTCGTCGTCGACGGCATTTGTCGACCGCGGCGACGTCATGATACTGCTCGGCGCCATGTCGTGGTCGACGTACATCTTCCGAACGTCGAGGCTCGCCGGTTCTTATCCCGAATTGGACCTGCAATTCGCCAAGACTGCGTTGCTCGCGGTCATGTACGGCGCTTGGTTCGCATTCGACGCCTCGTCGACGCTCGCCGCGGCCGGGATCGTCGCGTCCACTACCTCCTCATCCGCGTCCCTCGGGGGATGGGCGGATGCGCTAGCGCCTCTTTGGTCGGGATGGAACTCCTCGTCCCTGGTTTGGATACTTTTGATTTATAGCGCGATCGGGCCGGGTGCGATCGCGGACCTACTCCAGCAGCGAGGACAAAGGGAGACGTCGGCCAGCGAATCGAATGTGATACTGTGCATGGAGTCAGTATTCGCGGCAGTTTGCGCGTTCGCGTTCCTCGGCGAGGTCTCGTCGATCAGGGAAATCGCGGGCGGGGGATTGATCGTGATCGCTGCGATTTTGGCATCCAGATGAAGATGTGAGCGTTCGATTGGACGCGGGATTTCTCTCAGGCGATCGGAATTACGCTGGTCAGGGCGTCAGTGTGAAATGTATGCAAACACAACTTCAACATGTACCAAGACCAATCTTGCACGATCTGGCAGCACATCTGCAAAAAATTCATGTCTTGCCAGTCCCTGTCAGCACACCGGCCCAACATCCGTCCGCAATGTGGCAGCTATACTAATATCTCAATCACAATATAGCAGTCGTGCAGAGACGACGAAACAATTAGTTTGATATTGTTTGCAATTACTTTGAGACTAGCTACTTGTGCGAATCGAGTGGCTTCTTCCTTCGCCATGTCTTTTTCAACTGTTCAATCTCGTCATCTGGAGGCTGATATTCTTCTGTGTAACGTCGTGACGGCTGCGCGAGATGGTCTAGTCCACTTTTGCGATTTTTGATCAAATGCTCTGCCACTTTCAAGTTCGGTTTGAAGCTGTGCTCTTTTTCTAATATCTCTCTTGCGGTTTGTTCAAGATTTGCAAGCTTTTCACCCCTCTTCCTGATATCGTTTGCCGTTCTGACGGAGAAGTCTTCCAAAGATGCCATTTCTTTGAGTTCTTTCTGGCGGTGACTCATTTTCGGAGTTGTGCTGAGGATCAATATTTCACGCTCCTTTTCTATTCTATCGAGGATGAGACTACGGCGTTGGGTGCTCCTCTTCATTCGTTCTTCAAATATCTTAAGCTTGAACTGCCTGGGAGGTACATAGCAATGCTTCTCGTTTCTACATCCATCCTTGCTACATTCCGTTTTGCCCTTGTACATTTCCTCAAACGATTGAATGGCGCCACAGTTTTGACAAACATTCTTTTCCGATGAATTCCAGACACGATGAGCGCGACTGAGGACAAGCGCGGTGGATGAGATAATCAAGAATAACATCATACGATATCACCTTATCCACTTTTGCATCATAGAGGGCTCTCGCTGCAGCACGTTGCGCCTTCTCCTTTCTTTCTGCCTCTTTACTCTCCATTCTTTCCAAGAAGTCCAAGAAGATTGGTCCATCTTTGGAAGTGTCAAGAGGCGTTTTCTTTGACTTGATCGTCGTCTTATTGTCATCGTCGGAATGCGTCGAGCGGCGCTCGACCGCTTTTGATAGTTGGGCCAGTCTTTCTACAGAATAACAAGACACTTTCTTAGATCTCCGCTCTGCGCTCTGCGTATTTGCCGCTTTCTTGAGTTTCATCGACTTTGTCTCCGCATCATAAGAACATCGTGCGACGGAAGAAGCTGGTCGTTTCGTGTGCTCATAGTGCAATGACTCCGTGGGATCTTCTTGATTTTGCGCACGTGTGGGTGGACATACTCCGCAAATCTCTTCGTCTTGACAGTTTGACTGCACATCAGGAGTTGTATACTCGTCGAGTGGTGTCGCGACTATAGTGACAACGATGTATTGATCTTCGTGCTCTACCTCAGGAAATCTTTTTTGCGATTGAGGGGGCACTGATACTATCTGTTGCAAATCTTCAGGATGATTCGGTGTTGTGCTTTTTGGGACTGGTCGCCTTGCGTGTTTGACCCTTTCTACGGACTGCTGACAATCTTGCGATGATGCATATTCCCCAACAACCTCTTCCTTTTGGGGGGATTCGAAGTCTTCAACTGAGTATGAATCGTCAACTGCCCCGCTATCATGTGGTGACCTGGAGCACATTAGAATGCTCTTTGATTTGTCGTGGATTGATGACAATCCAAGCTGGTCGCATTGACTGGCCAATTCGTCAAAAGAGTATTCGTACGAGTCTTCGTCACGAGAGACTTACATCACACAGAGCATTCAATCATTTGCCGTCACAAGCGACCAGCGAAAAAAACAGAGATTCATTCATTTGCCGTCCCAAGCCAAAAAAAATAACAGTTTTTTTTTAAAGGTGGGCTCGTTAAGCTGCAAACTCGTGTTATGAGCTCGTCAATCGCGGCAACTAGGATAGTCGTCGAGCGATATGACGAGTCATTAAAGCAGATTGCCCACCTCAAGAGTGAGAATCTCGCGCTCAAGGAAATCATTCATGTCAATGAGATCAAGACAATGAACTTGGTTGAGCATTGCAATGCTGAGATTGATGCACTAACAAAGTTTACCAACGATCTCAAAGACGAACTGTGTGAGCGAGACCAGCTGGAACTGTCGAAACGACAACGAAACTTTCGCGATCAGAGCACGTGGATCGAAGAGGACGAAATAAAATCCAAAGAAAACGAATTGGTGGCTGTTATTTACGCGTTGGAAGACGAGATACAAGCATTGAAGGATGGTGAGCAAAATCGAGTCCGGGCCTTTGAGCTGAAGGCCCTCGAAAACGAAGCAAATGTCAAGAAGTCATTCGTTCAAGAAATGAATGCATTTAGAAATCAACTTTCCAGCTCTCTGTGTAACGAAGTAAGAGGAGCACTGGCAGATACTGTTGCTGACAATCAACGTCTGGCGCTTCAATACCGCCTTCTTCTACAGGAGATGGAGAAGATTCAGGTGTCGCGAGACGAGAAAGACAATGAGCTTCTAAAGCTCAAACTGCATTATGAGCTTCTAAAGCATGCGCATCAAATGACGAAGAGACAGATGTATCATTCGCTGAATCGAGGCACTGTTCATGTAGAACACACTGGTCAGTTTGGACACGACACTAGCCAGGCAAATAATGATGTTAGTGGAAGGGAAGAGAAAGGCCAAACCGATAGCGGCCATGAAGATTACTTCAAGAAATGCTTACAGCTTGCTCAACGGTCGATATCGCCCACATCAAGAAATGACGACGACGTACTGGCAAATTAATCATAAACGAGATGTTAAGTTTGGTTCTGTAAAGTCGAACTTTCAGTTTAATGTTTGACTTCTCCCTAGATAGTCAATGTGTAGGAGGACTAATAATTCTTCTAACCAGCAAATAATGTCTCCTAGATTTTTGTGTGTTTCTTTCTTGAGGACGCCCGGGATTTTTTTTTCGTGGACATACTTGTAGACAAGGGAGTGTTTTGAACTGCGGACTTTCCAAGAGGTGTGCGCAGCTTGTTTCTCATGGCTCTCGTCAGCCGTTTTGCCGGAGTCTGTGCTTTGTGTGCCGACTTCTCCTTGCTCTTAGGACTGGAAAGTACCAACTCCTCCTCGGTCGGTGTCTTTGGTGGTGTGCTAATACCAGCAGTCTGTGGTATGTCAGTTTCGACATCCACATTGGGCAGGAACATGCTCTCGTCGAACGTGTCATCTGCGCCAAAGGCTGTTTCCCGTAAAGCTTCGTCAATGGATTTGATGGGAGATGATTCCCAAGGAGGACTGTTCTCCGCCGGCGAAGACGTTGGTGGTGGATTGGCGTTAGATTGATCGCGTAAGGCTGCGTTTTCCTTCTCCAACGCATCTTTCTCTCCCTCCAGAGCCTCGATGGTTGCCTTGAGAGACTCCTCTCTTGATATCAATGCGTCACGTTCGCATTCTATTCCGGCTTGAATCTTCATAGTCAGATCAAGCTTAAAATCTGTAGCTTCCAACTGCTTTGAGATGGTGGTGACATGCTTTTGATGCATTTCCATCTCCCCCGAAATCCTGGCGATGATTTCATCTTGATCAGCAATGTCGGCATCGCGAAGATTTAATAGCCTACTGGTGCGATCAAGATCGAATATAGCAAACTTGAGTTGGTCGTCCACGTGTGATTTTGCAAATGTAGCGAATTCCATCTCATCCTCTAATGTATCAATGTTATCGCGAAGTTTAGTAAGAGATGTAACCCGCTCGTGAAGATTACGACACTCTAATTTCAAATCCGCCTCGATCTGCTCAGACAGAGATTTTGAGTGAGTTGACACCTTCAACTGGTCTGTCAGCGAAACCGTGCTTCTCAAAGCAGCATCAAGATCAGCTTGAAGCTCAGTTATCTTCGCATTCAATGATTCCTGCAACTTTATCTTTGCCCTATCACCCTCATCTTTGGCTAGCTCAAGCCGCTGGACAATCTGGACCTCGTTCTCTCGAAGGGATTTAACAGTCTCATCTGCCATTTTTGCGTCTGCTTCCAAGCATGTGATTTTGTCCCGAAGCTCAGAAATGCTGGTCTCTAGTAGAAAAATCTTTTCTTCTGATGCCTCGGTAACCCGCGTAAACTGCTGAGAAACCAAGCTCAGCTTGTCCTGCAGGCTGCCCTTTTCTTGTGAAAGACGGCCGATGCTTACATCGCGGCGCACGAGCTCGTCCATGTGCGCAGCAGTTTGGGCATCGAGCAAATGCTCTTGAAAACGGATGGCGCGATCGTGATCGGCTTCGTTGAAGTCTAGTCTTTCGTCCGTCCGTTCCGCCTCAATCCTGAAGAAGGCAACTTCGTCTTCCAGCACAGCGGCATGGTCGTGGAGTTTGTCGAGAGATGCCATGCGCCGGTGCAATACATCGCGTTCTAGCTCTAATGTCTCCACCTCCACTTGCAGCAGTGCGTTATTCGCAGTGACATTCTCAAGATTTCCAGCAAAGTGTCTCTTTTCGGCAAGGAGGGACTCGATAGTTGCCTCCATCTTCTTCATGTCAGCTATTAAAGCCTCCTCTTGCACCTTGATAGCTTGGAGGCTGGAATCACTCTTTTCCTTATCGAGTTTCAGTGTCATCACTTCGTCATTCTTGAGTTGCTCTAGATCCATAAGCTGAGACTTCGCGCACTGAAGATCGTCTAAGGCCTGCTTCAACTTATTCACGAGCAACTCATTTTCATTCATCGCACTGACAACGTCATCTTGCATTTTGCTAAGCTTCTTGTTCAATTCGGTCGTGGATCTATTGTGACTTTCGACCATCCTCGCCATTTCCTCCTCGGCAACTGTCATCATTTCTTTATGCTTGATTAAAGTAACATTTGCCTTTTCGACCTCGACCTTGATACTATCCACGCTCTCGCGTAGTTCGATTGTCTTCTCCTTCTCTGCCTCGAGCTCAAGCTGCATCGACTCCAAGGAAGCCACCTTCGCTTTCACCTCCTCTTGGAGGGCGCCGATTTGCGATTCATTCATTCGAATATTTTCCAAGTTCGAACTTATGATGAACTCTTTCTCATCCAGCCGCGACTGCAAGATGACGTTCGAATCTTCTAGCTTCGTCACGTCCTTGATGATGTTATCGATTTCTTGATTGCGTTCGTCCAACATGCTCTGCACCTTCCGTTGGAGGGAGTCCCTCTCGTTCAGGAGCGACACAAGCGATGCCTGCAATTCACTCTTTTCGTCGGGGGATTTGTACGTGTCGATGGCGCCACCCTCCAACTCTTCGACCCTCGCCTTCGTTTCCTTGTACTTGATCATATACTCGACCGATTCAGATGGCGTGGCGTCAAGCTGGTCACGCAGGGCGACTATCTCCTCGCGAAGTGCTGCAATCTCCTCCTCTTCCCCCTCCGCCATTATTCTACCATCCTTCCTCGATTGGTAGTAGGTGATCCGTCTCTCCTTGCACTTGCGAATCAGCGTCTCCTGTTGCAACTTCCTCTTGAGCAAATTGACATGCATCTCGCGCTTTTCGCGCACGTCCCCGAGGACCTTTAATTTCTTGCTCAGCTTTGCGTTCTGATCCCTCAATGCGTTCATGGTGACGTCCACCACTCCAGCGGATTTATCTACCGACAACGACGTGGCCATTCCCTGATCATCGACCGCCTCCGATCCAACGTCGTCATCCCCAACGGAAATTGGACCGTCGTCGTTCGTTGAGCGTTGCTGTTCCAATTCTGCCCGCAGTCTGACGATTTCCGCCTGCAATGCCGATACGGAACCGGAGGTGTTCTCGTTCAGCACGGCCGTATTCGTGATGAGCTTGGCACGCTGCGCGAACGTCAACGTCGATATCGTCTCTGATAGCGACGACGCGCTGGGCGATACCGTCGCCACAAGGCACGTCTTGCTATTGCCCCCAAAGGAATCCCTCAGCAGGAACGTCAACTTCGAATCGCGAAATTGCACGTGCTGATGCCTGTTAGGCCCCCCTCGTCCCCCCCTCTCACGATCGACGAGGGAATTGATCACCTTCCCCAATACCAGCAGCGAGCCGTTGATCATGTTGGCCTCCCTCAAGCGCTCGCCGTCCGCGGCCGTCGTCCTCTGACGTTCGCTCCCGGCGAGATCGACCAACGTGAACTTGGAATGACGCACCCTCGCGACGCCGACGCTATCGTTGTCGGACGTCGCGGTCCTCACCGAAAGCACGAATACGGCATGCGAACGCGACGATGACCTGTTCATGTTCGTCGACGCCACGCTGCGATTGGACATGCCGACGCGGAGCGCCTCCATCGAGTCTTCCTTGTTGTTCACCTCCCACTCGTAGAGTCCTTCCACGTAAACGCCCTTGACGCTGTCCTCACGTACCGGCAGTCCCCTATCATCCTCCATCGACGATGCGTCCGTGTTCGGCGAGAGCAAGTCATAAACTCGCTCGTTGTATATTTCGAAGAAGGACGCCTTCGTCGTTGTCGTTGTGATCGTCGTACGAATCCCGCCGTCACTGTCACCGCCGTTACGAGCGATCCCGGGGTTCGAATTGGCGGCTGTATTCCCATTCGAAATCTTATCGAATATGGAAGATAGCGCACGCTGGACGAGACCGGCATTCTCGTCGTCGTCGCTCCCGAATACCGTGTGGGTCTTGCCCGATCCCGTCTGACCGTATGCCACGATGGTGCCGTTATAACCATCGCACACGGCATCCACGATGCCCTTGACGGAATCGAATATCTGTGATTGAGACGACGTCGGTCCGTAAACGGCATCGTACGTGAACGATCTCTGCTGCATCTGCTGTTGCTGACCCGCACCGCCGGCATTGGTTCCGCTGTCGTACCCGCTTCCGTATCCTCCTCCTCCGCCCGCCCCGCCATATTGATCGACGATGACGACCCTCCCCCGACTGCTGGTGCCACATCGGCCTCCGACCCCCTCTGGCGACGATCCGCAACCGAAATCGATCGCGGAATTCATCTCGGTATCGTCGATCTCGATGATGCCGGAGGAGCCACCGTCCCTATTGTCCCCCCCCCCCCCCCCCCTGCCGAACCTCGTTTCATTCTCGTTCAAGGGACGGACGCGGACAAGGACGCGAATGTTCGCGGGATGTCCTCCTGCCAATGATGACGACGAAGACGACGATGCCATCGACGATGCGACTGAACAGGACATTACTTATATGCTATTTCGTTCGTTTTGCACCCGTTCGATATTATGTGACGACTTCTCTTCCCTTCCGATGGGGACCGACCTCGCAACAAATGCCAATTTTTTTTCGAATTCGCTCTCGGATGACTTTCTTTTGGGCAACCGACCTCGCGACGAGCAATGTATTTACTCCCATTAATCACCCGGGCCAGCTCCAACCGAAGAAATCTCGGCCGCCGTCGCCGTTGATCAAGAGAATCAAATTTGTGGGAGGAATTACCTCTCTATCATCTGTCTGCTTGGTCGGCGTGTTGTTATCAAGTCGCGATCGAGAAAAGTGGCGAAGGCAAACGGTTTTGACTTTTGACACGCGGAGCGGAGTACGATACCATATCCTACGTAGATTTGGTACGATTTAAGAGTAGAGGAGAAGTATCTATTCCTTTGTATGAGATGTTACCTCAATATTAATACCCTCTACTCATGAGAACTTGATACTTCCCCTACATACCGTTGAAACCGGGGGGGGATAAGCAATCTCAACACTACCGGGAGAGACCGGGAGATAAGCACCACTCGCTAAAAAACTAGGATAAATTTTAAATTGCGGCAAATTGCGGCGCCGTGCAGCCGTTTTAAGAAACCGCCGTCGCAACATTGGATTCAGCGCAAAATTTAGCATATATATTACATCCTTGGGTCGATTCATGAGACTTAACATAGCCCTTGTTTCAGACGAATAACGGACTAAGGACAGACCAACAGTTACTCAACACACGAATGATTTAGCTGTCGCATCCTAGAACATTAGTTGGTGCGTATCTCCCGGTTCGTCTGGCCATCCTCCTAATGCGAAAGGTCTGATGAAGAGCTCCCAAACACCAACACGACAAATCCAGCAAGCATGGGCAAACCGAAGGCGCACCCCCCGTCCAGGGTGGATTACCTCACCTTCCCGAATCCGGTCTTCGGCCTGTCATGGTACGGCTCACCGTGCGTCTGCCGCGGCAGCGGCGGCGCGGCGGATGACAACGGGATGGGAGGATGCTCCGTGATCGCCTACTGCGGCGGGGGGGGGGGAGGACGTCACGGGGTTGGGAACGCCATCGTCGTTCGGGTGGCATCCGACGACGCCACCGATGGCACGATGGGGACGAATAATAGGAAAATCGTGATCTCGACGGGACAATCCACTTGCGTGCACGTCCATTCCTTCCGCAAACATCGCGACGAGACGACATCGGGGAATAATATAATTTGTCTCCTGTCGTGCGTGGGGGACGAGGTGATACTGTACGGCATACCCCTCACGGATGAGCTGGGTGTTACAGGGGGGGAGGTGGAAGGTACGGAGGGAGAGGGGGAGGGAGAGAAGGAAGAGAAGAAGGAGGAGGAGGGGGGGGAGGCGATAGTCCTTGGCAGGGCGCACGTCGGCGACAGGCGAGGCGCGAACGTCTCGACTTACAGTTCGCGATATCACGATGGCAGGATAACTCACCTCGTGGCGGTGGGTTGCGAGGACGGCACGGTGATAATATATCGCCTGAGCAATGGAGGAGCGGGGGGTGGTGGAGTGGGTTACGACTTCGTCAAAGTGGTCGAGCGCATCGGCGGACACGAAAAGGCCGTGACCACTATCAATTTCCATCCCCGTGGCACGCACGTCCTCACATCCGCCAAGGACGGCACGTCGCGCATATTCCCCGTGGACGACACGAACGAAATGGCCATATCCGGTTCGTCGTCATCGTCGTCGTCGTCGTCGTCGTCGTCGTCGTCGTTGTCGATGACAAGATTGATATGCGAGGTGCACGATCCGGCCGGACCCCCCCCTCCCCCCATACAGGAGAGCTCGTCGAAGGACCCCCGATTCATGAAGCGACCGCCCCAGGTCATCGTTAGGGGATCGTACTACGGCGATTTATTGGGGGATACGATATACACGATCGCATGCATGAAGCGCGGTCCGACGTACCTCTCGAAATGGAAAAGGACGACGACGACGGCTCATCATCAGTCGTCGTCGTTCGAACAGGAATACCGCGTCCGTTGCTCTCCCGTACCGATATCGTCGACGTCCATGTCGTCGGATGGGACGGTTCTCGTCATGGGAACCGTGGACGGTTCCGTCATCCTATACGACCTTGAATCGTCGTCCGTTATAAGACAATTCGGTCACGTACACGACATGCCTGTGACTTGCGTCGCATCGCGTCCGATCCCGCGCGAGCTCATGCTCCCGGGCGAGCTTGGGGGCGGCGTGAATTACGATGCGGTGAGCGCGAGCGCCGATAACAAGCTGGGGATGTGGACCTTGCAGAAGAGGAGTCGTATCGTACCCCCGAGGAGGAAGAGGGGGGCGTTGGAGTCATACGTCGTGCAGTTGGCGCGCGCGCCGCTCTTGATTTTGCTAGCGCTATCGATCGTCGCGGTACGGGATACGATGGACGTGTGCGGTGGGATGTTCGACTCGTCGGCGTTATTCACGGATGGCGGCATGTCCGCGGCGAGTCGATGTCTGCTCAGGGAGGTGCTTTGGGCCGAGGAGGATAGGGTCTCGTTCGTGCCTGAGTGAGAATACAATTTTCTCACTTATGATCGCGCCTGAATTGGGAGGGTTCAGACAGTCGGACACACACCTTTTATATCGTCGGTAAATACATTGGGTCAAGTCATATATTATGACAGGTGCCAAAATTTCTGCTCTTAGATATTGACTTAGATAGCAATTTTTCAAGCGGACAGTCACTTAAATGTTCGGGTTTTGTATTGATTTCAAAATCGCTTTTTAGCAAATGGTGCACGACGATTGGTCGAAATCCACATTGTCATGTGGAACCACCCTTCGAGTGATCCAGGGATGCCTTAGTGCCTCACTCGGCCCTATCCTCTTTAATGGGTCGGCTGTGAGCATTCTTTCAATCAAATCACGCCCTTCGACAGATACTAATTAATAATGGTTTTAAATGGGGCATAAGTAAGAAACATATTTCAGATATGAGGTAAAAAATGACTCACAGCGCCGGAAAAATGCCATTAGCAATCTTACCATTGTGCCAGTCTGCATGCGGAAAATCCACCTTGGCTTGCTTATTGGCTTCGATGAGTTCTGCGTCCGACTCCCCATAAAATGGTTCATAACCTGCGAGCATCACGTATAATGTCACACCAGCCGAGAACATATCCACTTTATTTCCGTATCCCCCATTGACACGTGTTAGCAAAATCTCCGGAGCAACAAAGCCCGGAGTGCCACACCTGCCACGTACGAGGTTATCAACCCCAACGAACGATGCCATGCCATAATCTGCAAGCTTGATCCTAGAGCCATAGTTATTTTTGTCGTGGCACATTAATAGATTTGCAGGCTTGATATCCCGATGTGCGACTCCGACTCGGTCCAGCACATTCAGACAATGCAATAAGTCTCTCGTGATGTGCGCCGCTTCCACCTCATCCAGAACTCCGCGGGATGATATGTGCTGAAATAAATCTATACCCTTAAGTAGCTCGAGCTCCAGGACTAAATGCTCGCTAGTTTCAAAAATGTTCAGCAATCGCAGTAGCCCTGAAGTCTCCGCTCCTAACACTGTAAGTGTTGTTTGAACAGCGGCTTCGCGTACAAGAGTATCCGCTCGTTCACGACCTTTCTTCACACGCGTCCAGAACTCTGTTTTATCAATGATTTTCAGAGCGCATTGATATTCTATCGTTGCACCCGCTAAATCACTGCTGGATTTATTACCTCCGCCAACGCCGTCGTTTGATGAATTATTCCATAAACTCTCCTGAGATTTTGTTGCCTGTTGTCGAGAACCCGAAAACGACATAGACCTTCGTCGATCTTTCCGATTTGCTGGACGCACTTTAGCATATCGACCCTCTCCGAAAATGATTGCTCCGTCACTTTCGTCGACATCGTACAAGTCGTGTATCGTCATGCGCGAAGCCGCTTGTAGCAATGAAATCCATCGATCTCTTTCATGCTTGCTCTCAACCCGTAACAGTAGCTGGATAGAACATGATTGGACAGGGAAACAAATGTAAGTGAAGATCACAATAAGGTTTCATCCTGAACTATTTAGATAGACTTACGCTTCTTTTCCCAGCTTTGTAACAAGGCCTCTCGAAAAAATCCAAATGTAACGCATTGATGAAGTGTTTATGTGGATATGCTTCTGCAAAGGGCAAATGTGCATATCCCCATGGAAGACCATTATGGCTGTCACCCTCTCTATATTCAAAAAGATAATTTTGTCGCAAAATGAACACCCCCGTACACCAACCATACAGTTCATTAAGGAAAGAGCGCATTCCTATAGGTGCAACTGTGGCCTTGCCTAACAGAATTTTCCCAAAAGCAGAGGGGATGGATTTGCTGCTTCCAATGCTACCTCCAATGTGAAGAGGCACGGATCCTCCAGCGGTAGTTGGCTGATGATGGTCGGCAAAAAACCAGCCATTGGAATCACCACTTTCATCCTGTAATACAGATCCGATCCCAAATCCACGTTGAGAGCCAATTGATGATGGCAACGAGGGTCTTCGAGCATAACCTTCTTCTTCAGACATGATATTATTAAGAACTTGAATGGGGCACATACACAAGACACCCGGAATAATAGCATGCCTTTCTCCCTTGGTCCAATGTTCAGGACCCTTGAGAGAGCGGAGAGAACGTTCTGGCTCGGGCAAGATTTCAGCGTCAGTTTCAAGATGTTGTGACTTCGTTTCTGATATGGAGTTCAAGCTGGTGGAGGGACTAATATTGTTTCTCTTCTGATCTAGACTTCGGGATCCACCCGTAAAAGAATGCCTTGAAGATGCTGCTGAAGAGTGTTGCGACGATTTCAATGAAATATACATGTTCAGAATGCCCTGGAAATGATATCTGGTAGTTGAAATGAACCCATTCAACAAATAAGCTCACCTTTACCTCCAGCACTGCCAGCAGGATATGCCATGGACGATAAGAAAACAGAATTCTTATGCAAACTTAATTCATCACCCAAGTAAGCACTGCTCGAATCTACCCCCATACTGTGAAAGTCTGTGAATGCCTTCCTACGATCTCGGATATATTCCTCGTCATCAATGAGGGCAACAGCCGGTTCCCCTTCCGGGATATTGAGGCACATCGATGCGACCGATTGTGTCCTGTAAACCAATGGCGGAGGCGTCCCCTTTTGTGGTAGAACCGCCGATTGCGCATTCGATGAACTAAACCCGCGGTGGATCGTTTGATCTAAATTATTACAACTGTAAGTTCCACCCTGCGATGATGTGCGTCGATGATCCTGATGATGTCCAGGTAGTGAATTCGCCGAAGTTAGTAGAGGGAGGTGAAGTTCGCTCGTCGCGGTTGCATTCTTAATCCCTTCTTGCAATGTCGACAATTTCGTAATTGGCGTAGAAACCGCACTCCCCGGCGGTGTATTCATGGGTGTATTACTGGGACTTTTTCTGTCCACCCCCTTCCGCATAGTCGCATCGAGGTTGATGTTTACACTTCCCGGTGGTGTACCCATGGGTGTATTGCTGGGACTTTTCTTATCCATCCCCTTTCGCATAGTCGCATCGAGGTTGAGGTTGTCTACCGATTTCGAGCTAGTGCTGTGCAATCGCTTGAAGAATGCCCCGCCCCGACTGCTCGATTCCCTGTGCTTTGGCTGAGCAGTCAAGGGTAAGAAGTAATCCTGTCTATTGTCAAAGCCATCCGTCAGACTTGGCCTCGAGTCATCCGTGGAAAAATCGTTGTCTATTTTGTGTGTGGGGGGGTAAGCCTGATGGGTGGCTGTGGATAGAAAATTATACGACATCGTCCTGGCCCGATTTTGCTTATTGTTTGGGTGTGTCCGAATCGCTGGTTTGATCGGAACCGCGCGAATTTGTGTCGGCGCATGTTGCGATGCACCGGATGCGGAATTGGAGTGCTTACTAGACCCCTTCAAGAAGGATTTGTAATTCGTCTCCCAAATCTTCTTCGGGGGCGTCGTGGATGGACTAGGCAGTCCCGTGCTTCCTGAGTCGATCGACGAATCATTGGACCATTCTATGGAGGATCCCCCGGTGGCGCCGTCGCACCTTTGAGTCATCAAGGTCGATCCGCTCCCATCAAAATCAACAATGGCCGTGGGTGCAGTTACGTCCTCATCCGGGAGGCGAGTGGGAGGGAAAGGTGACAGTCCATCGTCCACTAGTGATAGGCCGCTTAGATTAGAGCTGATGTTCGATCTCGATGACGTCTTCCGGTGAACTTTCGACGACACCCATTTCTTTGGTCCGCTCATCTTTCCGACGAGCACTGATGTTTCTTGAAAAAAAAAATAGGACAGCTCGGTGGCTTGAGACACCGAGCGAGAGACGAACGAATGGATTATGATTTTTGATGCGCACGCCTCTGCCGGAAAAGGCCGTACACACAACCCTCAATCAATGTCGCTTGCTAGATTTTTTGCATCTAGCTCGTCCACAGAGTCAAATGTGTTGCTTCAAGCAGCTGCTGTACAGGTCTTCGAAATCATCTGTATCGTATAAAATTATTGCACTTGTGTTTGCACGGCGAAAAACGACGGAAGCGGTGTCAATGCACCCCCGCCCGCGCCGCCCCGCCCCCACTTTTTTCTCTCCCTCGAGAGAGATATGTGTCTTAATGAAGTGGAGCCTTCCTTTACTTATCTGTTGGGTCTGTCTCAATTGACAAGTGAGGACCGACAATCCCGCATCAACTACTCCGAAGTTAGCAGACTCATCAGTATTTGAAGATAAAATCTAATAGTCGAGGTTTTCGATCACGTCATGTGCTCATCCTGTGTGATCTGTAATCTACCTTTTAGGCCTTGTCATAGGCAAAACTTTTTGGCACCGAAATCATGAAATCATACCTTTCCCGCCCAAAAAAAGGTATGACTCCAGGTCTGGCTGGCGTAGCAGCATCCAGGGGTCCGATCAGCCCTGGACACAGAAACAGAATCATACCCCCCCCCCCGC
>JALLBA010000097.1:0-29687 GCA_036939675.1 Cyclostephanos invisitatus | reverse complement strand
CCGAGCTCCCATAAATAAGCTAAGTATTGTTTACCACCAATACTGCTCTTCTTCAGCAGTGACCAGGTCGGCGTGGGACTCATGCCCAGCCTTGAAGTAAGGTTACTCTGAGTAGTGTTACTATGAACGCCCACTCTTGGAGTAAAGTTACTCTGAGTAAGGGTACTCTGGAAACGAGGTAGGTCAGGCGCAACCACCCTTGGTCGACTGGGTTCCAGGGCATGGTGAAACGCAGCCGGAGGCATACTGAGGCGGCGCCATGAATCGAAGATGTCCCGAAGATTGGTAAGAGCCTCAAGCTGGGATATAGTAGTATGTGGGGGATTGTTTGTGAGCGCATCCATGACAGTTTGTAGACCTTGGACAATCCTATCCTCTGCCATTGGCAACAGGATGGTGCGGTAGGCATGACAAAACTCAACCATGTCGGAGATGACTTGGCTCTTGGTGTCCATCTTCACAAGCTTGAGGCAATGGTAGGAATCAAGTGTGGGCCCAATATAAAAGCCTTCCTTCGCACGGAAGTCCCAGGATTGTCAAGTAGCTTGTTTGGCGTGGATGAGTACATGACAACCAACCGGCCCAAGGGGTGTTTTGTTGAAATTGAAGGGGCCATGGAAGAATTCCCATGCCAAGATATTTGGATTGATTGTTGTCTGTCAAAGGAGGTTGCGGGTGAGCTCAGCTTGCAGCAGGAGCAAGTCCCACAGATACGGTGGGAAAGAAGGATCGATGCCAGCAAGGATGGCAATGAAATGGTTTTTGAATGTGCGTATCGTTCGGCTGTGGCAAAACAGAAAACTGGGTTATTTTCACTACTTTTTGACTTTGACACGAAATTTTAATGCCAAAATTCAAAGTTGAGCAGGAATGGATGGCACCATTCGATTCCCCTTGCTCTTGCGCGTCGGAATCATTTGCTACTTTTTACTTTCAGACCGATTATTGATCCGTCGTCATGCATTGAAGTGGAAGGTATTAAATCAGTACTTTTTGCTACTTTCCGGACCCCCTCCAAAACATACCAACACGCAACAAAGGAATTCGACCCGCCAAATGAAAAAAAATTGGGCGGGAACAAAATTGAGAATGTCTCAATTAACGTGGTTTCTTGTATTGAGACGGTTCCTCGAATTTAATACCAAAGTCTACATAGGAAATACCGCCCGAAATCAGTGTTTTTTGCTCAAGGGAGAGCGCTTTTCAGATTTTTTTTTGGCCAAGCCCTAACGATAGCGCATTCTGCCCAATTGCGATGATGCATGTCTTGCGGGATAAGTTGGAACTTGGCTTGCCAAGTGAATGTGATGGCATGTTTGAAGGCAGCACTGGCCTCATCATCCATAATCTGGAGATCTACCGACAACCCTTTTGCTGCTAAACAGGTCATGATGGTGTTGTAAGCCACAAGGTGATGGGCATCGCTCTTGGTTTTGAAGGGTTGCTGGAGGATCAGGTTGCCATCCGCATGGTACACGATCATAATATATTGGTTGCCCGAGCAATGACCAGAAACATAACGTTTGCTAAGAGGCAACGCATTCAAAAAGAGTTTGTTAGATGCAAGAGCATGTGCTGGAGGATCAATAACTGGGCTAGGGAGCCCGGTTGGTGCCCGTGCTGGGTGTGGGCACATTGAGCGATCATTCTAACATTGCTGGGCCAGACGACCCAAGATGGTTTCATCCAAATCTGGACAATATCGAGCGATATTGGAATATGTGAGGCCATCAAAGGTATCGCAATTACCGGCCTTGGCAGCATCTAGCCAAGTTTGCTTGACTGGAAACCCGAGGCATGCATGGTAGAATCGGACAAGGGCTCCAATGCTATGCAGATCAAGGCCGCAAGGGTCAAATTGGTCCTGGCAGCCTGAGCCACAAATGCCAAGTACGGTTCCTGTCCATATTGATACATGACAGAGCAGGCCTGATTGACTTCATCAAAGGTGTTGAGGCCTTTGCTGTGATGGTGGGAGCCTGTCAAAGCTGCAGGCAATGTGGTGGGGTGTACCGTCCTGGAAGGGATACATGCTGGTGGAGCTTTGAGGGGGAAATGCCAGAGTCGGGCGCCATTCTTCTGATGCCATCCTTTGTGGATACATTGGCCATCAAGGTTGATGACAGTGATGTCATCCTTGGTGAAGACAATTCGGCAGCCTTGGTCTGCAAATGGACCCAAGCCGACAAGGGTATGGGAAAATGATGGCATCACATGCCCATGCATTGCTGCAGCTGGTGCTGGTACCAATGCGAGAGTTGCACTGGCAATGGAGCGTACTGGGAGGCCATTTGCAACTTCGACCCCAATGGCTGGGGCTCTGGTGTTGATGTTGGCAATGTGAGCGCTGAGAGCAAAATAAAAACCACTGGCACCGGAGTCGGCAATGCCAGTGTCACAAGATGGGAGTTGGGTGGGATTACTAGCAGACACAGTTGTTGGAGCATAATAATAATTGGTTTTAAGCAACTCGTTATTTATGCAATGGATTGCATTCACCATCCCCCCATGTCAGGTGCAAGGCTTATCCCAACCCTTATCCTTCTTCCTACCCCCCATAGTGTTCGAAGCGGCGGCTTCATTCTTATGCCCTGGGGCCTTATTGCTGCAGGTGGCAATTGTGTGCCCCTTGCTGCAACAATGTCCATGAGTCCAGCAGTAATTGCCAGACTGAGATGCCACAGGCGTCGCAGATCCCTTGGGGGCTGCAGCCACTTTGTCAACCAATTTCTGATTGGTAGCTGTGAGCATCGCAATTGTGCCAGTGAGAGCAAGATTGGCAGCAGTGAGCTGCTCAAGGACTGCATTGTCATTAGTGGCCGCTAGCGCCAGATTGTCCAGCGCCAACCCAAGACGATCCAATGCAGGTGGAAAAGCCAGCGTGACACCGTGGGCTCCCCCAAGAGGTTCCCCACCACCCAAAGCCAAGATCTGACGTTGGCGCTTGAGATGGGTGAGGCAAAAACAGTTTTTCAGGCCGCCCAAGTACGGGATAACACCAGAAGGCCTTCCCAATCATCCACCTAGTGGAAAAAGTGTTGGGCGGCAAGGACAGCCGCAGGGCAATCATGACCAACTCAATGTCAGCAATGGGCATTCCAGCACACTTGGCTTTCTTCTGAGCATCCTCAAGCATGATGATATTTGGGGATTCCATCAGCCTGTAGATCCCCTGAGTTCTTACCATGGACAGACCATCGTACCTCAGACTCTCAGAGAACGCCAAACCCACTAATAATGTAGGCCGGGAGCTCACCGAGATCCCATAAATAAGCTAAGTATCATTTACCACGAATACTGCTCTTCATCAAGACTGGCTAGAAGCAAGTTGCCGGTGTAAGTACGGGCAGACAGTCGCATACAGACAGACCGATCTTGAACAGAAGATCTTTTCTATAGACAGATGGACGATCTAACACGTAGGAAGATACGCCACATCGTATACGGAATTCCTTCATAGAATCAAAGATTCTAAGCACTGCCGAGGCAGGTATTCCTCACAAAGTATACCGAATTCCCATATACGGAATTCTACGGATCAACATTCAAATTCATTTAAATGTAGTCATATTAATCTCATAATTTTCAAAATTATCATCACACATACTTTATCTTCTTCTCCGCTTTAACGGCTTAGGACACTTACACGCCTCAGCACTTGGGCCATTGGATTTAGTTCTAATGCTGTCCTCTAGAGTGTTATACTATGCCTGTGTCGACACGTAGTCCCACACTACATCCCAAAAAACTGAAGGTACCAAAATGCAAAGCAAAAAAAACTCTGTTCTCAAGACAACAAGTACCCCTCATAGATTCTCGCATAGGAATAGTACTCATGAGGGAGCCAATCCTCAAAAATAAACACCACCATGGCAAAGCCGAATGCCGGGTTTAGCGGCATGGATTTGGTATTAACAGCCGCCCGCCCCCGGCAACCTCTTCGCGATGGGTTGGTTGACGCTGCATAAAAAAGGATTTTATTCAAATACTTTAACCGCCTAAGAAAATAATTAATTTAATTAAGACATCTATTTTATTTCATTTTATTTTCTCCCCTCTCCCAACTTGACTTCCCCCAGAACGATTAAATACCGCTCTCCCTGCGCTTTCCGTGTTGGCCAGTCGCACGTCCTGTCGTATCCCTCACCCGTCGTGCCCACGTCTATTTGGCTCATTCTTGTATTTGATCGTCAATTGGCTGCTGCCTAAGACCATGACAATTTTTTTTCTTATTTGTTTGCCCCTTAATTTGATGGTTGAAATGATGCGACAGTGTCCTCCCCCATCGTCATCGCCCTTCTGTGCGCCGTCTCAAATTACTATATCCCATTGCATGGACCGACATTTGGTTGGTTGTTGCATCTCCCCATCCAGTGGAAGCCATCAAAACTGATGGCCCCATCGCTCTCACTATTTTCATTTTTTCTGCCGCTCTATTCGACCCCCCAAACGATGAGTAAACGTCCTCCCTCATAGGTTCCGCCCGGTCGCGTCTCCTCTCCAACGCCCCCCCCCACCGCCAAAACCCCCATCAGTTGGTTGATTGTTGCATCGACCCATCGAGCAGCAGCCACCCAAGACCGGTGCTCCGCCCATCTCTCAATTTTTTGGTGGGTGCCATTTCGGAGCCAAAAACAAAAGAATCAGTCGCAGTGCACGGGCGCTTCACGTAGACTCATAGGGAGCCGCAGCGCCACGATTTGGGTTCCATGGCGGATGTTGCCATGGAGAGTGATGACAAAATCCCTGGGGGTAGTAGGGTGGTACTGCGAGGCTCATCTTGTGGTTGAGTGTTTTGAGGGATTGTGGGATTTTTCATAGTCAACTGGTTCCAACGCACCAAAATGTTGGATTTTTTACACATCTGCCCCCCTGGGCACCCATCAATCCCACCCCAAAATACCGTCGCTGAAGGAGGGTATTTACGTCTACTCATACAACAATACACATACAAAAGAAAGGTGGCATCTGTCTGCGAACCTCCCACCACTGTGAAATTTGGAAGACAAATAAATGAGAAATCCCAAATTGTGGGATTTTGCATAATATATGGATGCGGTTTGGCCCTGTTTCAGGACTCATTTTAAATCGTTGGGGTTCCATCATGCATACGCCCTCCAAAAGACGACGCGTGGAAAAACACTACAGCCCCTAATTATTGGCACGGCCGCCAAATTCAAGTTCCCAGCGCGTATCTAAAACTTAAGGAACGACATTAAGACAAAGAGCTATCGCACCCTACACGATGCCTTGTTCGGCTACTCAGTCCTTTTTTCCCTCACAAGGTTTTTTTTTGTGTTGTACACCATGTCGGCGATTAATAAACCTGCCCCTCGGACATGGACAGCGGCCAAGGCAGGCGCAGAAGCAGGGAGCAAAGCAACAACAATAGAGAGAGAAATGAAGAAGGGGCGCGGAATGGTCGACTCCGTACCTATACGTGGGGGAATGGAGGGGGAGGACGACGACGAGGATGGTACAAAGTCATCGTCGTCCTCCTCGTCATCATCATCATCCTCCTCCTCCTCCTCCTCCTCCTCCTCCTCCTCCTCCTCCTCCTCCTCGAGACGACGACGACCGCAGCACGAGACTGCGACTATACTGCCATTCGCCATCGTCAGGACTTGCAGAATGATACGGCGACGACGACGTTCCACATATCTCACGCTCCTCCATCTTGGAGGACTCGTCACCGAACTCTCGCGTGTCGCAATCGCAATGGTCGTCATGGTGGTGGCGGCCCACGTGTTCGAGGGAGGTGTTGGAGGTGGATACATGATCGACCCCCCCTCGAGGAATTACGTCGCCTACCTCGACAATTCCATATTGCCATCGAGATCACGACCGTTATCGTCGATACCCGAAATCGAGAGGACTCCCCATCGTCTCGTCGGCGGCGAGACCTGCGGTCGGACCATCACCATCGATGCCGCCGGCGGACGCGGCGAGGACGATATATGGCCCGAACGACATTCCAGGGATTACGATCTACCAAAATCCAGGATGGGAAGCGTCATGCCGTTGGACGTGAGGGCGGTATACGCGGCCGGATCGGAGATTCGACTATCCGTCCTCCTGGACGTATCGTCATCGGTCGGAGGAATTGGGGGAGGAGGGGGGCACATCGAGTTTCACCTTTGTCCCGTATCGTATCCCGATGTACCCACGGCAGATTGCTTCGTGGAACACCCTCTCACGTTCGTCAGGGACGAGCTGTTCGGCGCGAATGTCGACTTGGATTATCCGGAGAGGGCGTACGTGCCGTACTCGGCGGCGTTCGCGGACGGCAAGCTCGTCGCCGTGAATAATACGACGTCGTCGTCGTCGTCATCGTCATACACGTCGACATCGCAATCGAAAATGGTGGAATTCGCGTACGTCTTCCGCCTGCCCCGGCACGTCGAGTTGGAGACGGATCCGCTGGCGCTGTGGAGGCACGGCATGCCGAACGGCGACGTCCTGTCCGGCGACGACGTGTACTCCGAGGTCGTGCCGTCCGTGGGATTGCAGATGACCTTCGGCGACGACGATCGCGATCGCGATCGCGATCCCGACGATGGACGACGACAACGGCGGGCGAGACGCCGTCGGGAGGAGGAGGATAATGATGATTATTGGGAGAAAGAGAGGGAGGGGAATGATGAAGAAGATGACGAGGATGATGATGACGACGAGGAGGAGGATGATGATGGCGAGGAGGTGGATGAGGATGAGGAGGAGGAGGAGGAGGAGGAGGAGGAGGAAGTGGGGACATCATTCGTGAACGGCTACACTGACGAAAGTTCGGTCCTCATAGCAAGCGTGGTCACCGACGGGAATGGTACCACTATCATAACCACCCTCCATGGAGGCACCACGATCATCCCCGGCGGTCCAGTCATACCCGCGAGCTCGACTTACACCTACGGTAGCAGGGAGATATATGGTAATGGCCTACATGCCCCGTTGACGCTTACTTATGGGCCGAGCATCAGCGGTGCCGGCGTGGATGTATCGTCGGGATCGTCGAACGACGAGGACATGGCAGTGCCTGACCATGATTCGGCGCATGATCGTCCGACGACCGACTCTTCCGACGTCGTTTCTAAGGGTTCCGCGACCGCCGCCCCGACCACCGTCCCAACAGCCATCGCGGATGAGGATCCGATCCCCGCATCCTCCGCCATTGCTTACGGCAACCACGGATCCGCCCACGACTTCGCGGTCGGGTACGATCTCGCTACCGGGTATCACGGGAACGAAGGCCCAGGGAATTCGATCCTCGCCGCCAACGCGAAGGTCGACGCGGCCATGCCAACGTCGCCGAATTCGCGGTATGTCCTCCTCCGGTGGCATTACGTACCGGGGAGAGACGACTGCCACCCCGAGGGGTACGACAATTACGATTGGCCGACGGACTTATGGGGTGAATGGACGAGACCGGTGGGCGGGACTTGCGACGGCGACGGTCGCCGTGGCATGCCTGATCACGAGGAATACTTTAATTGCGCGGAGATTCTGATCCTCGGCGATGCAGGGGTCGATTCTAACTCGCCCAGTCGGCAAGTTACCGAGAGTCCCACGATCCGGCCGATGGAGTCCCAGTCATATGCAAATAAACCGCCGCCTTTTGAAGAGGATGCGATCGCCGCCGACGACAAAGATCTGGTTGAGAAGGAGCCGCGACCGACGAAGTCCCAGTCGAAGGCAACTAGACCGCCGCATTCTGAGGAGGATTCGATCGCTACCGAGGACGAAGATCCAGTCGAGAAGGAGCCACGACCGACGGAGTCCCAGTCGAAGGCAACTAGACCGCCGCATTCTGACGAGGATGCGATCGCCGCCGAGGAAGAAGATCCGGTTGAGAAGGAGAAGGAGCAGCGACCGACGGAGTTCCAGTCGAATGCAAATAAACCACCGCCTTCAGACGAGGATGCAAACAACGTCGAGGACCAAGATTTGGCCGAGAAGGAGGAAAGAATCACTGCAGTGGTTGACGAAGTTACCACCGGCTATGGCCGATCCATTAAAATAGACGTCGTCGCCAACGACGAATACACGGGATCGCTATTGCCCGTCGTCAAAAGGACGACTTCTGCAACGCATGGTTCTTGTGAAGTCGTTAATAATCAAGTTCTGTACACGCCCAATGATGGGCACAAGGGGTCTGATCGCTGCTCGTACAGAGCCTGTCTGAGGGGCGTGATATGCGACGAGGCACTGATTAAGATTCAGGTATCCAGGCCTGTTCAACTGAGCATTACGAAGCCGGCCCGCAACGAGGCTCTCGCGGAAGAGGAAGAAGTAACGAATCTCGAGGTATTCGCTACGAACGATCAGGTCATGACTGACAGCGATACGCCTATCCTAATAGATGTCACGGCCAATGACCATGCGTCTAGAGGGGGGCCGCTGGTCGTGACAAAGGTGAGCATCGCAATTCACGGCGCGTGCGAGATAGTCGGCAATGATGTGAAGTACATCCCTCCGCCTGTCAATATCGGTTTCGAAGGTTGGGATCAATGCGCGTATTCCGTCTGTTCGGAGAAAACGTCGGATCGGGTCAATAAGAAGCGGCTTGGGTGCGACAGGGGCCGGATTGAGGTTCGTGTTATGCCAAGACCGATCGAAGAAACCGTTGACGGAACAATGCTGATACTTTCTGAGCCAGATGAGGCAGGTCCTACAGATGTCAATAGTGTAGAATCGGATATAGACAACGGCGGAATCGGCAACAGCGAATCGTCTCGATTGGCAGCAGTCTACGCGGCAGATGAGGTGGTTGTGACACTTCAAGACACACCCATCGTTGTTGACGTTGCGACTAATGACTTTTCAAAAGGCGTGGAGAAGCTAACAGTTACCCAAACGGGCGGGGCTGAACGGGGGGAATGCGTTCTCACATCTGACAACCGAGTTGAGTATATACCCGAAAAAGAATTTCTGGGTATGGACTACTGCGGGTATATTGTATGTTTAAGTTCTGTTTGCGATGAGGGGATATTGGCCATCAAGGTGACGTCTCTAACGGTTGAGAATGAGCCGTTGCCACTTCTGTCCTCGAGCAGTTTCGTTTCTAATTACGAATCGTCGGGAGGACTATCAATCATGACTACCGGAGAAAGACCCATCGACAAGGAAGAGAACAAAGAAAAGAGGAACCTTCGTGGAAGTACTGGGCGTGGAGGACTTGCTAAGGGAGTTACTTGGAAGTAAATACGCAAATGCACAAAGGCGCGATAAGAACCATTTGTTGGGAACGGTTTCCATTGAATATTCGTCCCTATTTTTTTGTCGAAGGTGAACCGCTGCGAGCGATTTAGTTGCGACTGATGTGAAATACCTATCAGAGGAGGAATCATGGCCTTCAATATTTCAGTCCCCATTCTTGGAAACAAAAGTTGTCCTCAAAATGCGATGGATTAAAGAAATCGGGTAGAACTGTTGATGTGGATCACGAGATAGATGGAGCGGTGGTTGATATATCAGAAAATAGAACTTAAAGTCTTCATGGAATTAGATGTCAATCATTCACACAAGACAACCGTTCAAGGTTAAGAAATTGATTCTATTACCGTCAAATCGAGGTCCTTGTTAAAGTCTTGATCAGCCCACCCTCATCCAAAGCCACTTCGAAGTGATGTCTGCTACCATCCGGACCAACGACATCCGTTCCCTCCGTAGACGACGCCAGTCGATGTCTGGGAAATTCCACACCGCAGCCACGGACGACCTTTGGCAACTTTTCCTGTATCAGTGCCTCCACGCCATCCTTACCGCAGACGGCCCCGAACATATCCGTGTTAGTATTCCATACGACATTGTCAGTGCAAAACGACGCGGCCTCTTTCCCATCTCTTTGATCGACAGCGCTCAGAAAACGACCGAGCATTTCCCTTTCGGAACCCCGGGGTGCGTACGACGTGTGTAGCATCCTCTCGGACGCGTGCGACAGTGGCTTGCCGTCGAACATGTCGTCGTACAACTGCCGGACCTCCTTGTTTTCGTGACTTTTCCGAATGGCAGAAGTCGAGTCGATATGGTATATGCCCCTCATTCTCTTTTGGAGTATGTCGGGATCGTCTGATTTGGGTTCACCACCCCCGCCCAAACAGCCTCCTGCGATGTTTGTTAAGCGGCAGGATGAAAGGAGATAGGCGAAAAATAATGAGATAAACGTGATGTCAGATTTGTACAGTCCCGAGATAATCCCAATCAGAGTCCTACTTACCCGGACATGTCATAACTTCAATCATAAGAAACTTCTTTTTCCAATCATCATCGCTCAGTAACTCAATTGCAGATCCTATTGAGCTAACAGCGGCGACGGATCCAAGTCCTGGTGGAATGTATTCGGCAAAGATTTTGCATCAAACTCTTCTGTAATCGAATCAAGACAAAATGAAATTCTCGAAGCCTCTCTCACCTTCAATGGTGATAACCTTCACCCCCCTATCGACGCCCCTTACCCCCTCATACTCCACAGTCCCGTCCAACCCCAAGGCATCCGCGGCAGTACGCAAAGCCGCCTCCAATACGCCGCCGCTCGCCCCGAAAATCGCCGCTGCTCCCGATGATTCACCCATGGGGCTGTCGAACACTCCGTCATTGGGAAGGGATGCAAACGGTATTTTGCGATGGCGTATCATCTTCGCCAATTCTCGTGTCGTCAGTACCGCATCAATGTCGCCCCTGTTCCCCGGCCTGACTGACTCATCCTTCTTCGCGGTACAGGGCATTATCGAGACAATGTAGGGCTCTTCCTTCGTCTCATCGGCAATCTTCTTGGCTATGGGGCCATATCTTGACACGGCGCCATGCATCTGTTGTGGACTCTTGGTCGTACTCAAATGAGGTATGAGATCGGGACGATTAATCTCTACGTAGTTGATCCAGCCAGGGCAGCACGACGTGAACATCGGAAGCTTGCCCTCTCGTTTGCCACTCACTCGCTCGAGGAGCTCGTTAGCTTCTTCCATGATGGTTAAATCCGCGCTGAAGTTGGTGTCCGTTACGTGATCGAACCCCAACATCCTCAGCGCATTGACCAACCGTCCGGTAGACACAGTTCCAGGCTCAAGCCCGAATTCTTCCCCGATGGCGACCCTCGTCGCCGGTGCAGTCTGCACTATCGTCACCATACGTCCCGAGTCCAATACCTCCAGTACTCGATGCCAGTCCGGCCTCTCGATCAGGGCGCCCACTGGACAACGCAATGTGCATTGACCACAGGATATGCACCCCGTATCCTTCAGTGGCTTGTCGAATGTCGTTATGGGCAGCATTCCCGATCCACGCTCCGCGAAGCCAATGGCATTTATCTTTTGTGCGGAACAGGCGTCCACGCACAGACCGCACTCGATGCACTTCTCCATATCCCGATATATGCTTGGACTCGTGTGATCGTGGAGTGCGTGCTCGGGGTGGGACGGCGATCCTCTCGGGGTTTTCTTTGGCCACATCTCTTCCACTTCCATTTCTTGGACGAGATCCTGGAGTTTGCAGTTCCCCGAAGCCTCGCAGCGCATGCAGTCATTTGGGTGGCGGTTGAGTAAGAATTGGATATCGCTATTTATTTTGGCAGTGACGGCAAGGAGTTGAAGAGCGCAAAAATGTTGGGTGATGTTTCGGCACTTTATTTTCTCGACTCAATATCAAGAAACGCTCACCGTCGACGGAAGGATATCAGCTCTTTGCTATTCGTGACTATTTCCATGCCATCTTCGGCCTTTGTCCGGCAGGCGGGGACTGGCTTCTGCCACCCCTTGACATCTACGAGGCACATTCGGCCTGTGATGCGTCATACGAAAACAGAACATCAGAAAATGCTGGAAAATTTCTCATCAAGAAAGATACGACGCCACTCACACACGGCCTTCGGATCAAACTCGGGATGGAAGCACAGCGTGGGTACGCGTGATTTGCTTTTCTTGATGGCATCAAGCATGGTCGCTCCTGGAGCAACCTCGATGGGATGGCCATCGACCTTCACCTTCAGGCGGATTAGTTCGCTTGCGGCAGCTGATGCCACGGCCGAAAGAGCGGGGGCGGCGACCTGCTTCGCGTTCTGGGCCATATGCTTGGTAATTTGGACAGCGCTTATCATGTTCTTGTCTTTTATGATGCAAGGAAGAGCCGAGTGGATAGAGACATTGGATAGAGACCGGACGATGTCACGGAGATGTGATCCGAACCCCCCCGCCGCCCCGGCCGCCCCTCTCCTCGAGAGGAGCTCTCATTTTTTGTGTATCAATACGAATTCCAACGTGAGTATCGACGGGTGGATACGGTCGAGAATCTTGGACACACAACATTAAGACGAGTGGGGCGGGGGCGGGGGGGGAGGATAGAAAACGAGAACAGCGGTAGACTGCGATCATAGGGATATGACGACAATAATGAGAATCTTTATGTTCGGCAAAAACGAGAAGCATCAACCACGCGTTACTATCTGTTACAAACAATAATAACATTGTTTATAAATACGAGATGAGAGCTGTCAACCCCCTCGCCGCTCTTGCTGCGATCATCGGCCACATTGTCCCTCCTATCAAAGCGAATGAAATCGTAGTTGATACTCCGCTTGGGCTCGTTGTTGGCTCTAATTCTGACCCCCGCTTTTTGAACGCTGCCGTCGGCGTTGAATCCTTTCTCGGACTGAAGTACGCGACCGTTCCTCGACGTTTCGCGAAGTCTAAACTAGTCCCCGAAGAAGAAAATGTCGACGTGATCATTGACGCCACAGAGTTTGGTCCATACTGTTGGCAAATGTTTCAGGGGGGAGGAGAGGGGGGAGAGGTGCCCTACTACGACTATCAAGAGCAATCCGAGGAATGCCTGTTCTTGAACATATGGCGCCCTGGGGGGACGTCCCACACGTCGAAGCTTCCGGTCATGGTTTACATCCACGGTGGCGGCTGGGGCCTCATGGGATCTGCAGATCCACCTCTCTGGGGACACCATATCGTAGCGGCCGATAGCAGCGTCATGGTAATTAGCATCAATTATCGTTTGGGAATTTTTGGTTTCCTCGCGACCGATGAGTATGGATCGAATGGGATGAACGGTATTGATGATCAGGTCAACGCCCTGAAATGGATTAATCGTTATGTGAAATATTTTGGGGGGGATCCACGCCGTGTCACCATCTTCGGACAGGAGGTCGGGTCTGCGTCGGTTTGTTATCTCTCTGTCAACCCCTCCGCTTTCGGTATGTTCCAACGTGGGATAATGCAGAGTGGTGAATGCATCGTGGGGGACTCCCGTCCTGATTCTATCGGGCTCATTTCGGGAACGGATGGATACAACATAACCTTGGACGTTTTAATTGTTTTGGGCGCTAACTCCATCACGCATTTGGCAAAAAGGGGTCAATTCCCTGCACAGGAAATCGCAACGGCACTTGATGTGATCTATCCTGTCTTGGATCCGAATGTCCTACCTGACTTTCCTTCGTGAGTATCATGGCGATTTCTCTAGCAAATTTTGACTGTGCTTCTTTCTATTGAAAGCTCACCACAATTTTGTATTTTGATTATTACACATCGTGCTTTTCGAAGAGAACTTTTTCGAGACCCACTGAACATTATACCATCACATCTGTTGGTAGGAGCAAATACATATGATGATCCCGATCTGGTCCCCCCATTCGGTGTCGAGGTAGCGACAAACTTGACCGCCTTTCGACTGGAAATTAAATCTGATTGGCCAGGTTTTAATGTGGACCAATTGATTCGTTTGTACTCTCCGAAGAGATTCGACGGGAGTTTGATGAACGCGTACTCACAATACCAAGGCGACAAGAAAATGGTCTGTAACCAGAGGCAATTTGCCGAGTATGTGGCAAATGCCGTAGAGGGCGAAGTGTATTTGTATCAATACGGCGGACTGACTAGCTACGATCCTGTGGCATTGAGAGGATTGTTTAACGATTTTGTTAATACTAGCCCAAACTGGGCGACAAATGGTGCCGAGATTCCAATGATGTGAGTTGCATATATCATATCAATAGTTGCTGCTCTCTTGATTCCAATCTCAACCTCACGAAATGCACTTTCTTACAGAATGGGCACTTTTGAGGAAACTTCGACAATGTGGTGGTATACAACCAGTTCTTATGTCCATCCAACAGAAGACGAATTGGCACTCCACGAAGAACTGATTTCCCGCTGGATAAGCTTCGCCGAGAGAGGAAGCCCGAACAACGTCAATTATCCTAACTGGAACCCTGTTCCTGCGAACGGTCCAAACAGGGATGGTTCAGCGGCAAATATTAACCAGTTCTACTTTTCAGTCGAGTTTGGAGGTATTGAGTCGAATAGTGCTTCCTTGGCGTCGGTCCTCGACAGATGCAGTGCGTTCCCCAAATTCGAATCTTTTGCAGTCGTTACTGACTTCCCGACTTTTTCACCAACAGAGTACAGCCCAATTAGAACACCCCGCCCGACTCGCCGCCCAACGCGCAAGCCTACCCGTTACCCGACTGGCGACCCAACAGATTTCCCTACTTTTACGCCCACTGATTACGTGCCAGGCACCAAAAAGCCTATTCGCAAGCCTACCCGCCGTCCAACGCGCCGTCCCACTCGAAAGCCCAGCCTTGCACCTACTCCAAATCCCATGTCAATGATCACCCCCGAACCTACAACATTACCGACGCCGTCACCCACCCCAATGCCGATCACAGCGATCACCCCCGAACCAACAAGGCAACCAACTTCACCACCCACCCCAGAGCCTACAACACCACCGACGACATCACCCACCCCAAAGCCGATTGCAGTGATCACCCCCGAACCAACAACACAACCAACTTCACCACCCACCCCAGAGCCTACAACCCCACCGACGACATCGCCCACCCCAAAGCCGATCGCTGTGATCACCCCCGAACCAACAACACAACCGACTTCACCACCCACCCCAGAACTTACAGCACCACCAACATCCCAATCTCCTACCGATCAATCTCTCGTCGGATTTGAGTCTGAAATCGCAAAGACTTCTTCAATCGTGTGAATCAAATACTTTTGAATGAAGAATGGGAACATAAAGTATGATATGAGTAGAAGCATGTATTAAACTTAGGAATGGCGGCAGGGATTATTATATCAAGTCTGTTTAGGAATGGTTGCAAGTGCAGACAAGCGCAGGCAGCAGCATAGAAGTTGGGAGGAGAAATTTGTAGGAGTATTAAATTAATGATTGAATTTGGATTTTCTGTACGTGTCACATAACAGAAGCTCTCATCTCCCACAAAATCTCTCATAGCATTGAATAAGACGTCGCCGGCAGCAAATGCCAACCCCCGGTTCTCCTTGGCGTGATGAATCGGATCTGATCCCGATTTCGTCGTTGCTGCCTCCTCTTCCATCTGCTACCATCAACCACCTCTTCCGCCTCATTCGATGATCGACCCTTCGCATTGTCCAAGGGATGCCTCTTCCACGCGACGCCGTTTGACGGTATGTACCCCTCCCGCGCGTCTCGGCACATGCCCGCCAAGATCCTACACGGCGATTCCGCCGGCAGTTTCGGCGGCCGGCCCTCGGCCATCATCGACGATTGTTCCGCCACCGCGGGATGGATCGCGTACTTCATCAACGCCAACTCCCACAGCGACGTGGCGTGGGCGTTGCTGTGCTCCGGATCCTCCGCGTCTGGCGCGAAGACACCCTCGGCCACGACATCGTCCTCGTTCTCAAGCATGCGAATCAATTTGGACGACGACGAGTTCGAGTATCGAGAGGATATCTGACGTGCGCACGCGAGCAGTGGGACGGACGATTGAGGGGGGCAGTGTAGCGAGGCGGTGACGAGCCGCTTGACGAAGGCCGCGAGGCGCGACGTCGATAGCTCCCGGCGATGGAGGAAGGCGTGGTCAAGGCATTGAATTGCGGCCTCGATCGTCCCGTCCCTTCCTCCATATCCCGAATTGGTGGCGACGGCGGTGTCTTCCCCATCCCCTCCGTGCCCAACCGTGATATTGGCACATCCCAGCCTCGGGAGGATGTTATACAGCGGTATGAGGTACTCCTTCGGATCGACGGGCAACGCATCCCTCCCGGGCCCGCGCAGGGTCTTGAGCGCGCACAGGATGCAATCGATCGCAACGTCGGGGGGGAGGGACGATGCATTTTTCAACAATTCCTTGAGCACCGCCAACAGGTCGACGACCGCATCCAGGTGTATCAGATGCGAGAACTTGGCGAGGCCGCGGAGGGCGCACGGGAGCAACGCCAGTTCCGAGGGTAACGCCGAGCGTTCGCTCGTCGTCTTCCCTCCATCGTCGGCGTCCTCCTCCCCGGTCCCGCCGCGCACGACCACCGACGATACCGACTTGAGTATGCGAAAGTACGCGAGGGTGATGGCGTGCAACGCATCCGCCTGATTCCTGGCCAATTCGAGCCTGTCCACATTCGCATCCCCCTCCTTCATCTCCCTCTCGATATCGAGTCCGACCTTCGCCGCCTCCGACTTTTTCGCATTCTTGGCCTTCGCGGCCATCGCGAGCCTCGCGGCGACGGCCTCGTCCTCGTGCACGCGCAGCGGCAACGATAGCCACGTGTTGATGGCATCGGGATGCATCGTCGGATTGCCCCGTTGTTCGCGTTCCTTGATCATTTTCGACATCATCCGTACCGCCTCCAACGATGCCTCCCCCATGACGTCCGAGACGAACATGTGCGATAACGCGTCGCAGCACGCCAATCGTATCTCGTACGACGATCGACGATTCGCCTGCCGTACGACGATGCGGAGTAGGTTCGCGCGGAAGTTGAAGTTGTAACACGTGCGAAGGAGGGAGGATAGCGATAGTATGGCCGTGGCGGCGAGTGTCGTGGGTGGCGGCGGCGCTCCTCCATCTCCACCTCTTCCATCCCACCTGCGTCCGACCTTCCCCTCCTCCCACGTCCGCTCGAGTAGCTGCAGGTACCGTTGATAATATTGCAACAATCGACGTTCGTGATCCCAAGTGGCCTTCGTCTCGGCGCTCACGCGCACGCTCAATTCCGATTCGGTCGGTAATCGTATGCGATACGATGGCAATATGTCCTTGAAGATTGCCAATAGGGACAACAATCCCAATCGGGCCGCGTGGGCATCGTGTCCGTTGACGGAGGGGGTAGACACGTCTAGTAATTTGCTCATCTTCGACGGAGTCTTGCGATATAAAGGCGCCTTCCTTACCCCCCCCTCGATGACCCCCCCGTCGCCATTGTCGCCGTCGTCGTCGTCCCTCTTGCCACCCCCATTGTCATTGCCGCCTCCTCCTCCTCCTCCTCCTCCTCGTCCTCCGCCGACATGCGCAACGTCGGATCGCGTGCTCGTCAACGAGGATATCGGATCCTCCAATATCGATTCGCTAAGGTCCGCGATGAGATCTATGCGCGATTGTGGCATCAGCGTCTCGAGGTCGACGTCCCACGTCGACGTCGACGACGAAATCGATTTCGTCCTCGTCGTGGAGGACGCCGAGGTCGACGTTCCCCCCCCCCGACGCCCGCCGCCGCCGCCGCCGCCGCCGCCGCTCGTCGACGACGCGTAATTGGCATCATTCTCGCCCGCGCCGCGACCTCTACCGCGACCGCGACCGCGACCGCCATCGCCCTTTTTCTTCTTATTCGATGCCGCGATCGACGATGAGGAGGTTGGGGACGACCGTCCTCGTTTCCTCCCCGTCTTTTCCGCTCCCATGGTGCGATAAAAATATATATTGATTCTCGAGGTTTCTAATTTTTTGTTGTTGTTGTCGTTGTTGGTGGGTGGTGCGTGGCGCCCCGCCGAACTTGAGCGACGAAGGCCAGGTCGAGGTTGGTTTTGGCGGGAAGTGGTCCCTTCCTCTCCCTTTCCACTCAGACCATCATGTCGTCGTCGTCCTCCTCGGCGGCCTTCAAGTTCGGCTTTTCCCCCCTCGCCATGGGCGTCGGGGACGACGGAGTAGCATCGGGGGATGACGACGACGACGACGATGATGATGATGATGGAGGGAGGAGGGAACGACGATCCATCGTCCTATCGAGGATGATGGATCGGTGCGTCGATAACGCGAGCGCCTGTCGCATCGTCGACCTCGCGACGTCGTGTTCCTCCTCCTCCTCCTCCTCCTCTTCCTCCTCCTCCTCCTCCACAGGCGCCGTTGCCACATCCCGATATCACCTAATCGACCTGCACGTGGGATCCGACATCATGGGCGGATTGATGTACGTCGCGATCGAGGGCGCGAGCCTGCCCCACGTCGACCTCGCCGATGCCGCCACTGCCGACGACGATGACATCGACGACGATGCCAACCGCCGCCAACTCCAACGCGAAAGCGATGCCACCACCGACCTAATACCGGGCGTGTACGAGGGAGGATTGAAGGTTTGGGAATGCTCCCTCGACCTGTGTCGTTACATCGCGTCGATCATATGCGAAGACAGCAACGTTAACGAAAGCGCGATGAGCGCGTCGTCGTCGACGATGATGACGATATCGTCGATACGATCGGCAGTCATTAATGCCATCGGACCGAACGGATCCACCCTCGAGATCGGTTGCGGACACGGCTTGCCGGGGTGCCTGATCCTGAGGGAGGGGGCGCGCAAAAACATGCCACCGTCGACGGCGCGCGATGACGATCACCACGACGGGGAACGCGTCGATGACGACGACGACGATGACGACGACGACGATCGCGACGACGATGTCCCATTGGTCGTGTTTTCAGATTTCAACGACTTCGTGATACGTCGCGCGACGATGCCCAATGCCATATTGAATTTCGACCGGGGTTCGTCGCATAAGACGGATTGCGTATCGACGCGTGCAACGACGACGACGTTCGATAACGACGACAATGATGGTCGTGGAAATATCGCGGTGCTTCCATCGTCGATGCGGAAGGCGGACGATGACGTCGCGAGTCGATGGACCAGCACTTCGCTGCAAGATCGTTCGATCTTCGTATCCGGGGATTGGATGGGTCTATCCCACATGCTATCGAAAGGCTCGATGACGGTTCCACATCATTCCTCTGCCGCCATGCCGTCGTCGTCACCATCGGGGGGGACGATCGACGATGACGACGATGACGATCGAATACAACGGAAGAGGAGACGACGACGACTACGACTACGGGAGGGGGGGAGGACGATGGTATCGGATCGATTCGACCTGATCCTTGCGTCCGAAACGACGTACACGACGGAATCTTGCCTCGATACAGCATTCCTCATGTTACGTCATCTGAGAGTTGACGTCGGCGTTGGATTAGTCGCCACCAAGAGATTTTACTTCGGCGTCGGGGGTGGCACGGACGCGTTCATTTCGGCGTGCGAGTCGCTGTCGTCTTCGTCGTCGGGCGAGGATGACTCGCCCCTCGCGGGTCTTCGTCTATGCGTTAAGATCGCGCGCTCGTACGATACCGGTAACGCGAACATTCGTGACCTGCTCGTCGTCGTCGTCGTCGGGCGACGACGATGACTCGCCCCTCGCGGGTCTTCTCCTATGCGTTAAGGTCGTGCGATCGTACAAGTGACATGTCGAAGGAAGTAAAGGCTGGTTCATTCGTTCGTGGCACGTCGTCGGATAATCAAACGCTTAAGCATATTTTACTATCCAATCGTTTGGCTTATGCTACGTAGTTAGTCAACAAATAGTTTCTTGTGTTTGTACATTGGAACCTTTTCCTTGTATGTTTCATACAGCGTCCGAACCTCATCGATGTAAATTGTATGCCACTTGTCAATATCTTCTTGTTTCGGATGCGGAATATGCGGAAGACCAATCGGTTTACCAACCACATACAGAAGCTGGGCAGGTAGTGATCGAGACGTTACAACATGAATATGCACATGAACAATCCGTTCTAAGGGAAGAAAAAAGCGTATAGCACCACGTTACCTTTTCATCTCTTGGAATGGGTAAATAGAATTTGCCCCAGAATAGTGTCAGCGATGCCTGCAGCTTCCTTGACAATGACGCCAGAGGCCCGTGGTTTAATACTGATAGGATAGAGGAGTTTCCAAATAGATATGCGGGTACTATGTCAACTCCCTCCGTCAGCGCCAGCTTGATGAAACCCTTTCGATTCTTCAGGTAAAGTCGTTCCTCGGTGCGGCATGTCTTAAATAGCTCGGCGATGCCACCGACGTATATTAGAACGGAACCACTCCTCTTCAAATGCTTCTTAAGGCTGCTTGCCGATGCATCAATTAAATTGAATATTCCCATTATATTCTTAAGAATCGGTGTTCGCAATACCACCGACGCAGCGGCGGTGGGCACGCGCAAGATATCCCCCGGTTTCGCCGCGGCCGAACACATGCCGACGAAACTCAGCACCCCGTGCGGTTGTGCGATGAATATGTAGTTTTTGCCGCTGGATCGAATGTTCTCATCGAGGTAAATGGCCTCGAAGTCGAAATAGTCGAGCATCGGACTGATTAGGCGTAAGGCGAGGAGGGAGGCCCGCGGCCTGACGAATATGGATAGGAGCATCGGCAACGCGAATATCAGCGAGGACTTGGCCGAGGGGTAGCGTAAAATGAGGGCCACGGCGGCAGATAGCAAGTAAACGGGCACGAGGAGATACGCAAGTGTGAAGATGGATGCGACAAACATCCCGAGCAACCATCGAGGCAGGCTTTTGCTGGTGTTGTTGCGCAGCATGGTGCAACGTCGCGTGTGAATTGAATGAGTACGAGTTGTATATATTTAGGTTTAGGTTCTGTGGCGTTTTCGACTCCAGTTATTTTTGGCGCCAAGGGGTAGTCACCCCTGTCCGTAGTGGGCTCCCGGCCCGCCAAAAATTAGTACAGCACACTCGGCCCTTCACGTATGGTAGGGCGTTGTCCATAGGACTACATAGGGTATCGTAGCGTCATGAGGTTCATATTATGCGTTATGCGAAGCGAAATGACTTGTGTCCAAAATGCTGCGGAAATACTTGTCAAGAAAGACATATCTAGCGATAATACCTTACTAAAGCTCATTGTATTTTTCGTTTATTACATTGCTACTCTTCTGAGCTTGCTCTATCTCCTTTTACTACAAATGATCCTTCTTTATTTACTCTAGACATGCCGTTCTCGTTGTTTCTCGTCATCTATATCATATTCTCCTCGATCATATTCTCCTCGCAGCTACCAGCACAGCTATCGACTTCATTGATGAACACAGTCGTCACATCATGAGCTTTGCTCGTAGCTGGGACACGATTGACGACGATCTCAGACATTGCGCCATCACCGGCCGTCGCAGGAGCAACCTTAATACCATTAGAGATGTTCACCATGGAAGCGATACCCATCTCGACGGCCTTGATTCCGTCATCCAAAGTAACTCTGGGGATGAATGGTCTACCTTCCTTGGAATCCTTGATGGCATCGATCAAAAACTTCCATTCAATTGCGGTCGAGCAATAGTGATACCCAGAGTGCATCTTTGGAATGCTATCGGCGAAGTCATAAACCTGTCGAAGATCGGAGCAGTCGAATATCTCTTCCGAGAAGGATTCCGAAGGCGGGGGTTTACTTTTGTCCTTCCATAGGCCGTTCGGAGTAGGCCGCTGATAAAGGAACACTTTGTTCTCGGGAAGATAAGCCTCGACGCGGCCTTTCATACCGGTGACGATTATTTCTTCCTGATGGCGTGAGCCCTCCGCAAACATGCACAGCTCAAGACATCCGATCGTATTATGATGTACTGCACGTTGTTTGGGCGATGCTTCTGAGTCAATGGAATTGGCTGTCGTCGGGACGCCTTTCACACCGACGAAGTCAAGGAGCACGTACGCGCTGTCTATGATCGGAATGACCTCCTTGTCCTCGTGGTCTTGATAGCCATAATGGTCCCATAGCAGTCCTCGGTGAATTTTAGACACGCAGGAATCCATTTCTTGGCCTGTAATCAAGCGAAACAAATCGAAAAAGTGGCAACATTTTTCCACAAGCGTGTCGCCCGATTTATTGACATCTTTATTCCACTCTTCGATCTTGGACAAAAAAGGGTACCGATTTTCGCGAATAGTGACTTTCTTTATCGGTCCGACGTCCGGTAGATGTTGAAGGAGCTTGTTGATTGCTGGGATGAATCTGTACTCCATCGCCACCCATATTCTCGCCCTCAAATTCGCGGCCTTCAGGCTAGCAATCTGCTCCTCGTTTATGGCCACCGGCTTTTCGACCAGGATGGCGATATCGTATCGTCCCCATCGTATGAGCTGTGGCGTGTGCATGTGATTCGGAGATGCGATCACGAGGAGATCGATGTCGTCGACGTGTAAGAGCAGCTGCTCCTCGTCGCGAAAAACGATCGGAGTTTCTCCTTTGATCATGGCCAGGGCGCTATCCGTGGAAGCCTTGGTCGGATCGCAGAGGAATTTTATCGCGAGATTGGGATACTTCTGGATGTATGAAATGTGTTCTTAAGAAGAGGAGACAGTATCGTAAGCAACGCGCACGGTGGAAAAATGAGAGCGATGCATCTTATCAATGCGCACCTTGCCCCATCATTCCGCAACCAATGATGGCAATGCGTAGAGGGATATCGGATGCCGGCTTCATTATCATTATTTATGAGACTTCTTGGTTGGGGTTGCCGAGATGCTTTTGTTCTTTGACAACTTGTGTCTCCATGCGCGTTCTTCTTGTATCGTTCAAGTGGCGAGGGGGGTTGAGACTCACGACTGGCGTCATCCATGGAGTCTACTAATTCCGATGTATCTTCGAACATGAATCTCATTATTTCGGTATTGCCACAACAGGAGACCTCATGAGAATCAATCAGAGAAGAGAGAAGGCAAGAGAGGGGTCCAAACGAAGCAGCGAATCAACATACTACCAAACACAAACGACCTCTTCCACACCAATATCCTCCGCGTGCTAAGGGTGCCTGCCTCCCAAGGACGAGTCGTCGAAAGCGAATTCATCCTATCCACCGAAGACAACGAGCGCGATAGTGCCTGCTGACAACGATAGAAAATACGTTCGATCGAACACCATGAGAGCCACGAGACTGCTCGAGAATCCCGCCAGGGCGGAAAATTTCAGCAGCATCGGCCAAGAGCAGTTCGTTTCGCTACTCGCGAAACACAAGGCTTTGTTGCTACAAAGTGACGAAGGTTCCGATCCGCTGACGGTCGATGAATTTGCCGAGTTCATGGAAGGACTGAGGCTCGAGAAATACGAATACCTTGGAGGTGCAGGTGAGGGACGTTTCTGTAGTAGGACTATATTTTGCCGTTTCATTAGTTCATATTCTGATATTCGCCTGAAACGAAACGTTATAAAAAAGCCCCGAGACGTGTCATTCCTGTCAAGGCAAATGTGGAGGTATTTACCGCCAATGAAGCACCTCCTGACCAATTGATCCCATTTCACCATGAACTGGCGCAAGTTGCGAATCCCCCTCAGTACTTGTTCTTTTACTGCGACCTGCCGTCCGAGAGTGGCGGAGAAACTGCGTTGATTGACTCCACCGCAGTTTATCGTTTTGCCGCTGACCACTATCCAGAGTTTATAGAGAAACTGAAGGTCAATGGGGGTAAGTTGTATTTTCCAACTCACAATCAAATGAAAACTCGTGGCGATGAGCATCTAACAGGCCATTTTCCCGTAACGTCCCCCAGCACGATACAAGCGCACGATGCCCGCCGAAGATGACAAAAACAGCCCAATTGGTAGGTCGTTTTATAACACATACCAGGTGACCAGCAAGTTTGATCTCGAGAGGAAGCTCAGCAAAATCACGGGTCTGGAGTACGAATGGACGCATGATGGTTCACTTACTGTGACAACGGAGCCGATTCCTGGTGAGTTCTAATTGTAATTCTTATGTTGGGTTCGCACAATCTCTGTTGAACAGATTCTTGGAATTCGGACCCATTCATATAGCTGTGAAGATGATTGAGCAGCAACATGCTCACGGCATCTACCAGTGGACATTTCATAACTCTGTAATCGCCGCCTGGATCGGATGGGCAGACTCAAGAAATGATCGCACTAAGTCTGTGCGTTTTGGCAACAAGTGAGTGTGCCTCTGTTGCATGGCTCAAATTACTATGATATTGCAGCCACGCCTTAACGGCACTTCCCACCTTTTCTTCGTTATCGTTTTAGTGATGAAATGGATCCCAAAGTTTTGGATGCAATTGCTGATTTCATGAATGCAAATAAAGTGTCATACGAATGGAAAAAGGTGATTCATCACATGTGACAGTTTTGTCCCGTTTTTTTTTTTTACGTTCACGGTTCACCGACTGGAATGGATCTTCCCCATTTGTTTCATTTGCAGGGCGATATCTTTGCAATCAATAATAGGTGAGATTCATTTCGATTTTTCAAGTCAGAATGCTGCGCTCTACGCAATCTTACCTCACACCTACAACACTGGGGTTGACAGGCTTGTCATGCATTCAAGGAATCCGTTCACGGGACCGAGGAGAGTTTATGCAGCCATGTTCGGCGATGTCACTCCAACAAACGCAGTGAAAAGAGATTGCGTAGGCCAGGTGATGGATGATTTCTCTGCCTTGGATGTTTTGGATCCTACGACTTTTGGAATGTGGCGCCTTGACGATCCGGAAGAAACAGTTTACAGCGCGATCGTCGCTGGTTATCGTCGCTTTGACTCTGCGTGTGACTATGGCAACGAAGTGCTCACCGGAAGAGGAATAAGACGTGCGATAGATGAAGGCATCGTGTCGAGGGGTGACCTATATATTACCACGAAGCTATGGAACACATATCATCATCCGGACCACGTCCCCCTAGCACTTGATAGATGCTTGCAAGATTTAGGTCTCGATTATGTTGACGAGTTCCTCGTTCACTTTCCCATCTCTATGGAGGTATGTCATAAAAGGTGTCTGAAATGCGAAGCATGCACGAAAATCGATCTCACACGAAACACCGCTTTAAGTTTGTATCTTTTGCAGATAAATATCCTCCCGAGTGGACAAACATGGATGGGGAAATGGTGCTGGTCAAGAATGACATAAGTGCAACATGGAAAGCTATGGAGGAACTCGTGGCGTCAGGTGGGTCAATATCATAAATCACATCCCCTTGCACCACATCCAGTCGGATGTGTTGATTCTCATCGAATGAATCTTGTCCACACACCAACCACAGGTAAAACTCGCTTCATTGGGCTAAGCAACTTCAACTGCCAACATATTCGCCAGGTATTGAGCATTGCCAAGATCCGTCCCACGAGCCTTCAGATTGAATGTCACCCTCATCTTTCACAAAAGAAGCTTGTACGACTTGCAAGAGAGGCAGGGATTCGTGTGACCGCATACTCCCCTCTAGGTGGCACTTCGTATATCAGCTTGGACATGGCTACACCAAGTGACCTTCTCTTTGATAACCTCATTATCGATGGGATCAGCAAGAGGCACAATAAAACAGCTGCCCAAGTGATGCTGCGTTGGTCTATTCAAAGTAATACACTTCCCATAAGTAAGAGTAGCAATCTTGGAAGAATGCATGAGAATCGAGCAATATTCGACTTCTACCTGACACTAGAAGAAGTGAACGCTATTGATAGCTTGAATAAGAATCACCGCTACAACGACCCTGGCGTATTTTGTGAAGCTGGAATGGGAACGTTCTGCCCCATATATGAGTGAATTTTTGTGGGCGACACTTTGGAATAACCACCGTACCTAATTCGTCATTTTTAGGGAAAATCATAGAGTAATGCTTTTAAGACATTTTATGTGCGCCTCTTTTCGCTGACATATGTTGTCCATGTTAGAGTTGTCTTTGGCTCAAGCACCCCAAAAACTTAATAGTTTCACTTCATTTCTTTCCCCTAGTTATCTGAACTTCTTCAGAAACGGTAAACACGCCTTCATCAACTGTTCCGTCCTCACTGAAGCCGAGACAGCTATGAAACATGTTCATAGCCATTTTCAAAACTTGAACAATCAATCTGATGATCCTCATGCATGCGTGCCCATCCTTTGATCCACTTGATGAAAAAAGAGCGATTAATCCAGCTGATAAAATATATGCATTGAAAATTGCGCCCACGCATATATATGCTATTACAAGTGACCTAATCATGCCGTATTGATTGCTAGTATCGTAGGCAAAGAAATAAATCATGCCAAATATTCCTATTTCGGCTGAAATCAACGCAAATACATGCCCAAGAAGAAAGACAAAGAAAAGAATTTGGCGCACCACAAGTGGTACATACGTCGCTCCATAGAAATCAGTTCGCTCTTTGGGTAAAAGAAACTGTTTCCTGGCGACAAGGTGAGCTGCATACTCGATTCTTGCCCTAAGAGTGATTCTTTGTTAGTGACATTTAAGCAGTGACAAATCATGCAAAGTTGAGTCGCCATAGTCAGCTTACCTATCAAATATTTCCCTCGATCTCTATCGATCAAACAGTTACGTGAGGTGAAGTAGACAAATAATGGAATTCAAATAATGTTCTTCACTGACTTCTTACCTGCTTGGTTCCTTCGTATGACTCAATTACTATGGCTATAAGGATACTGCAATGAACGTTGGATGAGTAAATGAAGAAAAGTCACGGCACACAAGAAACCATAACATCCACTACCGAAAATTGAATCATTTCATTAGATTTTGTACTCACTTCGTAAGAATTATGATGGAGATGAAAGTAAAGAGGACAAACATGGCTACCATTGCGCCAGACGACTCAAACATCTTAAGTTGAACATCACCAACGATCACAGCGTACATCCGAGAGATGACGCTGAATAATTCGTCGGAGCATTGCCAGTCGCTACCCTCGTTAAGGTAATCATGACAATCACCTCTTGCGGCAGCTATTGCCCTGACTGGAGAGAAAATTGTTGTTGCCCTTGATCGTGAGCGGGGAGGAGTCTGGTTCTTATTTTGAATCATGGGACGATGTAATCTCACCTGCATCACTGAACATAAATGTTATTAAGAATAGAAAGAGCAGGAACCATTTCACTTCTTTCAGGACTTCGTGAATAGCATAGAGAAACAGGGAGAACGCGCTGTTGAGAATCCTGAATGCTCCCATCAATTTGAGCCACAGAAGGATTATAGTCGTACTTGCAGAGACGCCCATGGTATCTGCAAAAGCGGAATCTTCAGTGAATGCGTATCCAGACGCAATTAGCATTGCAACTGAGGCGACATTGATTATATTGAATACTGATAGGCAATACCGTTTCACGAGTTTGGTAGATGTGAGGTAGAGTGAAAGTAAAGTCATGGACTCTTTAAGCAGGAAGTAAGCCGCCACCCCTGGGAATAAAACAAGTGCAGTACACCGTTTGATTAGACTTCAGCTGGCGGAGGAGCAGAACATCGTCTGACCACATTTTCACATAAGTACGTACCCGACGTGCCGTAATAAATGTATGTTTTCTCGTCGGCATAATCAGCACCGGCATCTCTTAGTAGGAGCTCAACGTTCAGCCGAAATCCCATCAGAATAAACAATGAGAGGAAGAAGTCAAGGGCCAGAATGAAGAAGACTCTGTCGTTTAGAATGCATCGATCAGTGATGTAGCGCATCACCCGAGTCGAGGAAAGATTCTCAATCGTTAAATCCCCCAGCTCCAGTACTGCCGGCACGACCCCGGGCCTGTTCATGTCCGGCAGGAATTAGTTAACTTTGACATTCAATCAAAAGGCGGCATCATTTAACAAGACCGAACCAACTCACCAACAATATACCGCATTGAAGGTCTCTTTCCGATTAGTTGCAAATCTCTCAATTTCCTTATCGGAGTAACGTTCGGGACTTTGACTCGTGGACGCCAGATCTTGGAAGGTCAGGCTCGAGAGGAGTTTGATGTATATCGCCGCACGCATCTTGACCTCCTTCGTATCAGTTAGCATCGCGCATAGCCAAACGTTTATCGTGCGCTTGTCCATGACCACATGCCGCACAAGCGTCGAGTTTGCGATCTCGGTCATCTTCTCCGCATCGCTTATCAGTAGCACGCATTTGAGGAATAGAGGGACCGAGGCCAGGTTGGTCAAAATGGCCTCCCTCGTCTTCTCCGGATAGTCGTCGATGAGGCGAGAGAGGATGCGTATGGCGACTATCACGTGATCGGAAATCGTAACGAATGCGGGAAGGTATAGCAATTTGGCTCTGAAAATGGACGAGACCGACGATTCATTCGCCATCGACGAGAGGAAAAGCGACCGGTAGGGAACGCGACGTCTTCGGGCGGTGGATTTGTACCCTCCTACCGCATCGTCCTCATCCGACCGACCGACCGGTACCGATAATGCGGGGGTAAGAGGAGGGTCTTTCCCATTGTCCCCCCCCGGGGGCACGTCGATCCCACCGCCGCCGCCGCCACCGCCGAAGGAATGCAACCCCTCCGTCCACGAATTGATCGCGTAAACGAACGGCGCCAATCCGCACGACGGATGGAGCGACTGCACCGCCCTCTCCGGCCCCATGACTTCGATCAACGAGATGGCGATCTCCATGTACCCGTCCGGGTCCTTCCCCATCAGACGACGGTTCATGGCGAGCAGATGTATCGGCAACCTCCCCCGACGATCGGGCACGTGCGATTCGTACTCCAAATCGTCATCGTCGTCCCCGCTGCCCGTCAGCATGTCCCTGATGCGTTCGATGCCATCCTCGGACGCGCAAGCGATATGGAGTTCCGTCCCGCCGTGCGCGTTGCCATCGTACTCGCCGTCGCCGTCGTCGTCGTCGTTGCGGTCGTCGTCACCATCGCCTCCCTTCCTCCTCCTATTACGCTTGGAATCGCCTCCCATCCTTACGTACCCGCTCCCGCGTCTACTGCTACCGGTAACTCCATTCGCATCGAGGGCATCGACGACGTCCCTCCCAGCGAGTGCGACCTGGTGCAACACGTGCTGCGCGATGGACGCGAATTTCGTCCTTGGGGGGGAGAGGGAGAAATTGCGCCTGGAGGCGAAGCCGTTCGTCGGCCCTCGGGGAGGACTCGTCGATGTCGACGTTGCGATGGCGGTCTTCGTCGTCGCGGTGTCGTCATCGTCGTCGTACGACGACATCGCGACGGTGGGCGGTGGGGTCGTGGGCCTCGTCATCTCGATGATCGGGGGAGCAGTCGTCGTCGTCGTCGTTGCTCCATCGCCGACCATCGACGACGAGGATCGTCTTGTCGCTTCGGCGGCGGGAATCGGGCTGCGCGATCGCGCACTCTCCCTCCCCCCCCCGTAGACGTCGATCAGGGATTTGACCGGTATCTTCGACTGACGACGATCCCGACCGTCACTTTTCGATTTCGAATCGTCGACGGCGGTTTCGTCGAGCGTCGTCGTCGTCGACGGCACCGGGGGGGGCGGCGGCACGCATGACGAAGACGACGACGAGGAGAGCGAAATGCGCAACGTGCCGGTGAACGAAGTCAGGTCGATGACGTAGCATCCATCGCCATCGTCGTTTATGCCGCCGTTGACCACCGCGATGGGCGGGGGAGGAGGCGGGGGCGGGGGGGATGCCGAGTCGTTGGTGGGGAGGAGGAGGAGCGAATGCGACGACCGAATGGCATCGTCATCGCATTTCTTCGGAGGACGATTACGGGGATGGAGATGAAATCTAACGTCCCCCACGGAGAGCGTGATCAGGGGGGGGGGATGGACGGAGGACATTCTTTTACATCATCGTCTTCGTCATTTATCTACCGTGTAGGCCGGGGTTTAAGCACCAACTAATGTTCTAGGATGCGACAGCTAAATCCATCAGAA
>JALLBA010000096.1:0-29719 GCA_036939675.1 Cyclostephanos invisitatus | reverse complement strand
TAGATCTGCCATCAATGACTGTCATCAAGTCTGATGGTATTTCATGATTATGGGAAAGATTGGAGAACTTGCGACTGATCATGAAGCACCCATTAGTCAAATCGAATGAATAATATGCCCTGAAGCAGCAAGAAACATCCTTAATGCGGCCGGAAGATTTAGGAGAGCATGAAATGTACCCTCTTCTTGGTTGTTGCTTATTAGAAATTGGTGTACTTGTATCAATAGATCCCAATGACATAGAAGATTGTGGGGTGTCATTATGGTCTTGGGGGAAGTATTTTTTGAACAAAGTGGGGTTGAAATAATCCTTCACATTATGCGCTGGGACAAAGCCTTTATCAGACGCATACTGGTGGACATGATTCATCAACATGTTGTGTGTCGAGTATTTAGTCAAAAGCAGAAAGGAATCATTGGCGTCTGTAGCCTTCGTATTACCAGAAGTGGAAGCAGGAGAATTAAAGCTAACATTGGCATCGGCATTGGGAAAACTGCCCTTAGAAATATTGGAGTTTGTTGAAGAGCCAATAGTTGGTGGACGGCCTGGATTTACAAACTCAGTCAATGAGGGCGGGTCCGTCAGAGCTGACATCATTGTACTGGTAGAGATATCATTGGTGGCAATAAAACGGTGCGGCCCGTGGAATAATTCATGGTTATTAAAGTGGTGCGGCTGCAGAAATAATTCTTCCCCAGGAGGATCCGGTTTCCTGGTGTGGGATTCCCCGTTGTCCAAGGCATTGCTATCAGCGTCATTGTTGTTCATGGTTAGGAAATTGAGATAAATATGGGATTTGGAAGGGGGGTGGATGGTAATAAATCAACTGGGACTTCTGTCCATGGTGGTATTATTCATGCCGGTGTGTTTCGGTTTGTCATTGTCGGATCGTCATTGTCATGGCTATGAATGGAATGATCCACCTGGGGTAAATTTGCCCTAGATTTATGCAACTGTAAAGTTAGGGTAAATTTGCCCTAATTTCAGTCACTAGTTGGAATCTGGGGCAAATTTACCATAGGGTAAAAAAAGATGACTCCATGGAAGAAAGGTGCGCGAGATGAGAGAAATGTGCCTTTTGAATTTATGAGGAGAGGTTATGACTGTGTAAAAAGGTTTGGGGTGAGAGAGATCGATCACCCTTCTTTCACATGAGCCATACCACCTATCATCAACAACAGTAACAACAAAAACGACCGAACAAGGAACAAGCGAACGTTCGAATGATATATTCAATGAGATCCATTATTCTAATCGTCGACGCGGGAAGCTCCTCGATCCGATGCACCGCACACGAGTATCATGGCATGGTGAAATCCCAAAACACTCGCATCAGTCCACGAATATTAGACGACGACGAGGAAATCAGAGACGCGACCTTGACCACTGCTGCGATTGCACCCATCGTGAATCCACCGATTCTCGTCGAGGCACTTCGTGGGATCGGTCATACACTCCCCCTGAATGCCATCGTCCCAAGCACTGGACACATACGGGTATATGACGTCCTCGATGCCATTGACAATTGCGTCGACGAAACTCTGAAGTTGCTACGACGGATCATACATCCCAATCCGACCTCGTCGTCGGGCGATGGTAGTGTCGGTCATGGCCATCGCGTCGTTGCTATCGGCTTCTCGTCGTTCGTTATGAATCTAGTCGCGGTGGACATCGACGGCGATCCCGTCGGGGAGGTTGCCACATGTAGCTACGCATGCAATCGCGAGGACGTCGTTAGGGAATGCGAAAAGTTGAAGGCGTGAGTGTTTGCCGTATCTTCTTAACACCCCCACCACCCCTCACCTCCTTCCCGATGGAAGGTGGCTTCACAATCGTTCCTGCCTTCATTTTTTCCACATCGGTCTCTCCTTTCTATCAAACAGCGAACTTGGACCGGGGAGGCTTGAGGCGATGTACCAGCGAACCGGCGCACCCCTCCACGTCTCGTACGCGCTACCGCAACTACGGGCATTCTACGCCAAGGAGGAGAATCAGCACCTAGCAAATAGGATCGAGAGGTGGCAGACGTTGTCGAACATTTGCCTACATCGATGGTGCGGCAAGCCGTGCGTGCAAATGCCAATATCGTACAGCGAGGCAAGCTGGACGGGCATGCTCGACTTCCGATCATGTTCCTGGGATCAGGAGGCGCTGGATCTCGCCGAAACATGTCCCGGGGTCACACAGTACGATTACACGAGAGGTCAGGACGACGACGATCCCAAGGATGATATCGAGCTATTGCCGCCGTTATTCGACTTCGACGCTCCACTGCCGTTCCTTAGGGAGGGCATACCGAGATGCAATGACGATGGCAGTGACAATCCATACTGGGAGCGATGGCCAGAATTCCGTTCGCCTTCGCTAAGCATGTTCCTTGGCATCGGCGACGGCGCCGCGGCCAACGTCGGGAGCAAGTGCGGCGGCAGCGGCGGTGACCAACGAGAACGAGAAGGACGGCAGATGCAGCAGAGGCGCATCGCTGTTACCATCGGGACGTCCGCGGCGGCGAGGGTATGCCTGCCCCTATCGCACCTATCGACGCCATCGTCATTGTCCGATCAAATTCTCATCCCCCCCGGCCTGTTCTGTTATAGAGTCCATCGCGACACCATCCTTCTGGGCGGTGCCCTCACCGACGGCGGATGCGTTGTGGAATGGGCTCGATCGCTGTTGAACTTGCAATCGCCGGAATCCTTCGACGCCTGCATGGCTCAGGTGACTGATATGTACGAAAAGCGCTGTCGCAAACGCAAGCAATGCGACAGCGACGACACAAACTCGTTCAATTATCACCAAGTCACGATGATCCCATTCCTTAGCGGCGAGAGGAGCACCGGCTATCGGGCAGGCGCCAAGGCCTGCATATCGAACCTGACCCGCGAGACGACGTCCAACGACGTGATGTACGCGTGCCTGGAGTCGGTCGTACTGAGACTACGCCGCGTGCTGCAATTGGTAAACGGGGCATGTCGCCAATCTCCCTCCTCCCCCGCAGCGGATGACGTGAAGAACGTCCTGATCGCGAGCGGGACCGCCCTCGAGCGCAATGCTCTATGGAGACGTATGCTGGCGGATTGCTCGAACATGGACGTTATCGTGGACAACGATTCGGCCGAGGAGGCCACCAGTCGCGGCGTGGCCATCCTGTTGGCCGAATCGCTGCAACGGACGGGACTCGGGCTTACGCGCCTAGCGCACGGCGGAACGACCGAACGGCCATTGGTCGTCTCGGATGAGACGAAATGCAACGTGGACGCGAGGGAACGTTGGGCGGTTGTGGCGTCATCTCAGGAGTCTTTAATCGACGCTATCGCGTCTACGTGGAATTCGTAACAGGTAAAACTTATTGCGGTTGAGATCATTGATTGGTTTACTATGAGTTGACGGTATTGAATTTTCATAATTGAACAAAAGAGAACGATAATGTTAACGTTCGTTGCTGTGAAGTTTTATTCCATGATCATGTATTTGTCGGCCAATTCTAGTGATTTGTCTTCGATAGTTTTATCTTGTCCACCCGCGCACTCGTCCAGGTAATGGCGGCGGATGTTTGTGCGGCTCGATCGGGTCCTTCGACCACCTCTCGTTGTGTCTGCATTCTCCTTCATCATATCTCCAACTTTTCCGCGAATTCTTCTTTCATGGTTTGCAATTGCTCGTAAATGTGGCAAGTAGTCTAGAGACAGTGGACGATCTAGTATCGAATCTCTCCGCCAGACATGTTTCGTTTGCACGGCCTCGTCACTATTGTCATGGCGAAGCCCGGTATACCTGAATAATGCAGTGGTTCACGCGAGATTAATTTGTAAGGAATAGATGAAGAGCTGGATAAAAGGCACGTACCATAAGTAGCAATTCGCCACTGCAGAATGCATGACACCAAGAGCATTAATAGCTGTTTGGTTACTCCTTGTTCGAAGCAGTTGTGTTGGATCGATGGTAAGGCCGACATTGCGAGCGACACCAAGACTCTGTTCGAGTATCGATTGCATCGATAACAATGATGGGGATACCAGCGGATTGAGCAGGAAGTCATCTTCCGAACTAACACGAGTTTGTAATGTAAGGAATGATGAATCTGTTTCTTCATCTTCCATGCCACTCTTTGAACTATCGGGAATATCTTCAGATAGGAAGCCCCTATTATCTAGGAAACCAAGTCCACGGGAGTGGAGTTCAGAGTATGACAGGAGCTGACGATCCCTCCTCGTGGTTGGGTTGGTAACATATGAATCAGTATTCCCAAAGAAAAAGCTTGATTCATTTAAATTTGATAAGTAAAGGGCTTCAAAGCTTGGCCTGTACGAGATAACATAAGTCGAAGAGGAAGTTAGCCGAGTCCAAGGTTGTTTTCGCGGAAAAATTGGCTGATACTCACGGTTTCTTATTCTTTCCTTTACAGAGTTTAGCGATTGAAGAGGCCTCGGTAGAGAACGTTTCAAGGGCGTCCGAACCAAAACCTTCGACAGACCCAGACAATGAAGGAATTGCCAACGTCGATAATGAGTCTTCCAACAAAATGGCATCACTTAGGAGGCCCAACTCATCAGCAAATTGATTCAATTTCACAAGATTTTTACCATGCAAGTCAGGTGGTGGTGTAAGCTCATAAGCTTCATCACATGCTTCAATTGTAGCGATTGCCGCGTCCAACATGGTCTGGGGGGATACGACAACCATTTCGCACTCACTCTCCATCGTAACTTCGTCTCCCTCATTACGTTGGACGTTTCTCGCACGTGGAACTGTTTTTTCTTCGGACTCTTCTTCATCAAGCGACAACATCAGACTGTCATTTTCAATTGCCCCTCTCTCCTGCGCCTCTTTCTGTAATTTCGATTTGCGAATGAAGTCCTCTTTCGACACATATTCTCCCCAAGCATCGTCCCTTAGCGGAATATCATACTCAATGTTCCAGTTCTTTGATGCTGGACAGTCGTTGTTTTGTACTCCGAGGCGCGAGTCTGAATGAAGGACGAGTCCGTTGGCACATTTCTTGCGGACAGACACTTCGAGAAACTTGCAAGTCAGGCAGTCGATGTTCTTAGACAAGTCATCTTGATAGATGGCTTTCTCTGATACACCTTTAGGTATGGTGCAAGGAGGACATACGGCAATGATTTCAGTGGCAGAAACGATTCGAAAAAGGCTGCACTCTTTATCCCCAATAAAAAGACTTGCCGATCCCGCCTTCCAGAGTTGGGCGGGAAAAGTAGCCGAAGAAAAATTCATGCCGGTGATAGTAATTAGAGTATGCCTATCTTTGGGTACGATCTTGGGCTCGATGTTCACAATTATTGGTCTATCGTCCACTAACCCAAGAGTGGTAGAGCATTCCGTGACCCGTTGAATTTCGGAGTTGTTCATGTCAGCTCTGGCTGATCGTGAGTGTTGCCGTGACGAAGCAAAGTGAAAGAGCTGCATCTCATTCAGGATCTTTCGCAAGTCGCACTTGCAAACTTCCGCAATCGAAGATAGCCTATCCAATGCCTCTTCGGGGTCTAAATCTTGAAAACACATACCTGTTGACTTTGCAACTTGAGCCATTTTGATAACGCATTCTTGGGGGAGTGGGCGTTTCAAAGAAATGCACTGATAGCGAAAGTTTGTAAGTTCGGGAGGTGAGGAATTTGCCGTCAGGATGATGGGACATTTTGCCTTTTGGGCGACTTGGGCAAGTCCCAGCCAGAATCCTGTGTCTTCTTCAAACATAAGTTCGACTGAAAGAGAAAAGGAATTTTATGGTTCAATTAAATATGTTTGCGGTCAGAGAACATACGGTTGAATTCACAGAACTTCTGACAAAGTAAAGAGAGCATGCACTCACCCTCGTCGATCAAAATAATGGAAAGAGAATTACTCTCCATTTCCGATTCTTCGTCACTTTCAAGATAGCTGTCTTTGTCATCATCTTCAACATACTCATGGTTGTTCTCGATGCCACTTGCATTGCTGCCAAAGAATCTTCCCGTAGTCATGCCTTGCTGCTGCCTTTTCTTCGACACGGCAAGGCTGGAATGACTCTGTGTTGTTTCTTGAATGGCACGCTTCAACGCCGCACCACTCCGAAGTTCCGACGAGTTGATTTCAATCACGACACAGTCCGATTGTTCAGCCACGGCATGGACCAAACGCGTCTTTCCAGAACCGGTGGGTCCGGTGATAAGAAAGATATTTTCCAATCCAGCGTCGCCGTCATCGAGGAAGGAATCATCCGAATCGTACCCATGCTTTCTTTTCTTCCTTTTCCCTCCTTTTCCCGCTCTGCCCATGCGTTGAATTGACTTGTGACGACGCAACTTCCATTCCTCAACGAAAGAAATTAACTTTTTTGATGCTTCCTTGTTGTAGGTGCCTAAGAGATCATCGGGAACCGTAGTCATGGAGAACCTGTCGACCCATAATTGTTTTTCCTCGTCTTTTTTTGAATTTGTTGTTGTATTTGATTCAGATTCGATCCGGGAAAAGACGGAAGACAACATAACAAACATTCTATTCCTAGCATGAGCATCATCTGCGACGAGGCCACGAGCATGTTGCGAACATACTTTTTCAGGCACGGTAGAGGGCACCATGTCAGGTTTCAAATGTTGATACCTTGGAGTCCTCCTGATATGTCGCAAAGACGTAGAGCAACTTATTGGTAGTTCTGTCGTCGCATCCAAAGATTTGTCGTCTTCCGTATCATTATTACGCATGACATGAGACGGACAAGGAAACCTAACCGCGGCGATGCACATATCTTTCTTGTCCTCGTGACCGCAAAGACGCTTCTGGTCAGAGGTTATCTTACCCATGGCTAGAACCTTATCACTACTACGCAACGAAGGTTTGCTATTTCTTCCATCAACCTCCTCGACAGCGGCAGTAGTGGCGGCTCCAGGATCCTTCGTAATGAGCTCCAACTCCTGCTCCTTATCGGGTCTTCTCATTTGGCGCAGCTCCTCCCGCTTCTTTTGACGTTCGCGCTCCTTGGCCGCTTCCCTTTTGCGCCTTGCAAATATCTCTGCAGCGTGATGTTCCGCCAATTGCTTCTTGGATAGGAATGTATTATTTTGCCTCGCGGCAGCGGTTATGGTGGCGGGGGCAGATTTCCCATTCATGGCGACGTATTCCACATATTCATCGGTTTCGGCATATTCAGAAGACAACGAACAATCGTCATTGTACTCATCAGCATCATTATCCCGCGGTTGTTGTCGTTCAACTCTCTTCCGCGACGGTCGTGCCCTCTTGTTCGGCTTTTGTGCCGCTTCTTCCTCTCCGTCGTCGGCGGCTGACTCTGCCGTCGATGCCACTAGCCTCTTGGGAATCCGTCGTGGTTGTTTCTCCTGTTTCTTCTGTTGTACCGCCGCCGTCGCCTGATGCTGTCTCTCGGCGACGACGTGCTCTTTGTAATCCGCCTGGCTCACGCCCGGGATGAGGACTGGTTGTGCACCCACGTCATCCGCGGCTCTATCCTCCTTCCTAACAAATGAGAACGCTTCTACCTTTGCTTTGGCACATGTCGTCGCCTTCTTCTTTTTTCTTGACGATTTTACCTTTCCTGTTGAAACAACATCGACGACGCCCCGAGGGGGGGCTGCCCTTACACCAGTTTTAGGAATGAAAATAGACGAAAGCCGTCCTCCACCGCCCCCTCCACCGCCACATCCACCACCAATGGCTTTCGTCGTCTCTCTCTCTTTTGAATTCTCCTTATTCTTTGCCTTCGCCTTCGTCTTAATCGAGTCTACCCGGAAGGATGATAAAGATGATGACTCGTAGCGCAACGACAGTTTTCTCGACAAGTCCGTCGTGCTGAGTTGTCCTCCCTCCTTCTTCTCATCGGTGATGCCCGTCGGTGACGACGACGCCGGCAATGATGACGCCGATGTCTCTCTCGAGTGATTGGATTCGCTCTGCAGTTGTTGTTGTTGTCGTCTCCGTTGGGTGGGAGCGCCGTCGTCGGCCATTCCCTTCCCCACAGTATCATCATCCCCGTCCGATTCCGACTTGGCGCTCTCGTCATTGGAATCAAGGAACGAAATCAAATCGCTTTGCACCACCCGAGATGCCGCGACCATCGTTGACTTGGAAGGGCCGAGAGGAGACGACGATGAAGATGACGATCCTCCGCCCTTGTTGCCCGCGCTCTTGCCGGCCTTGGCGCAATTTTCCTCGTGTTCGCATGCCTCCCGAAAGTCGATGAACCATTTGACCTTGCACACGTCACAAACCCACCTCTTTACTTCGATCTTCTGTCCCGTAGCGGAGGCGGTCATCGGGGGACGAGCGGCGCTACTGCATCGAGAGGCGGCGTGCAACGACGACGACGACGAGCCCTCCACAATGACAACGGCGCCTTTGCTGCTCATATCTACGTGACCCGCGATGCTAGCAATCACAGCCCCGTCGGCATTCCCTCGTCCTCCTGTCGTTCGAAAGCTTCCTGCCTCCGCTCCCGGGTGATGATGATTTCGGCGCAGTTGTTGTCCCTCGTTGACTACGTCCTTCTCCTGATCCGTCCGGTCTCTCAATTGTCGCGCCGTATTTTTTCTCCCCTCTTTTATTTTTTACTTAGGCCGCGCCAAACCAAAAATATGTCTTAACTGGGATAATCGGCTAAATGAAAATGTGGGAAAGAGAGAAAAAGCGTTGGGTTGTTCCAACGAAGAAGTGTCAACGGGGACGTCGATTTCGTCATACTATTTTTTCACCCGACCTTTTTCTCACAGTAACAACTCCATCCTCGCAAAGGCGGCGAGTAGATTGCGAGGAGTGCAGGAGATAATATGAGATCGACGGCATTCGCTCTACTCGCCGTGCCGTGGCTGCTGCTGCTATCTCGTTCCTTCACCGCGGCGAACACCCCCCCGTCATTCCCCCGACCGTGGCTCGCGAGGGCGAGGAGGAGCGGCGGGAGCGCCGTTCCCACCCCATTCTCGTCTTCCCCATCGCGAATCCGCGCCGGCGACACCGGCCTTGCATCGGGGGGGGAGGCGCCTCGATCATCGCTCCCGGCGGGTATCATCGCCGCGTCGTCGTCGACCAAATCGTCCGCGTCCGCCGATGGCGATGGTGACGAGACGAACGAAATCGCCAAGAAGCTAAAGAATCGCAATCACACCAACCTCTCGCGCAAGTTCACCCACGCAGGATTCGGCATCTTCTTCGCGTGTCTGAATCAGTTCCTACCGCACGAGAAATTCATACGCGGCATGGGAATACTCACGGCCTCGACGCTGCTGATGGAATTGCTACGCTATCGCAGGGGTTTTCGATGGATGAATCAGGCCCTGCACTTCTTCCTCGGCGGGGCATTGCGTAAGCACGAGATGGAGGGAAAGTTCACGGGGAGCTTCTACTACTTCGCGGGCGTGGCGGCGACCGCGTACCTATTCCCCCAGACCGCAGGGACTCTGGGGATCATCCAACTCGCGTTGGCGGATCCGTCGGCGTCGTACTTCGGCAGGAGGACGCGCCACATCTACTGGAGTCGGATCGAGAACGGCCTAGGTGGTCTCGGTCGGAATAAGGGCATACTCGGCTTCCTCGGCGGCGCGCTTTTCTGCTTTCCGTTCAATTATCGCGTCTTGAAGATCGCGAGGTGGGGCGCGTCCGGTATACCAGGCGGGGAGGTCGCCATCGTTTCCGCCAGCATGCTTCTTGGATTGGCCGGGGCGTTCGCGGACCTGGCCGTGCCCACGCCGGCGTTGACAATGCCGAAGAAGGTGCTAGGGATTCCCGTGCCGCCTTTTCACGTCGACGATAATTTCGTTGTGCCGATTTGCGCGGGATGGGCGTGCACCAAGATTTTTCGCATGTATGGATGGGACGAGGGGATGCAGCTCGCAAAGCACATCATATTCTAGAGGCCCATGTTTTCGTATTGGGGTGGTTTCGTTGGACATATTATAACGTTTCAATCTATTTTACTCATGACAAATACTTGCTCCACGAGACGTACTAACCGACCATTCTCTCACGAATCTTCGCAAAAAGTAGAGGGTCATCGTAGCCTCTGTAGATTATTTTTTTCGACGACGATGCGCCCCCAGATGATGATCTCGATCCAAACGAGGGAAATCGCAATAAAGAATTCCTTTTGGATGAAAATGGTCTAATCGTTTGTTTCGCTCTCGCCCATTTCGAGGTCGCTATTTCCCCGCCCTCCTCTGTAACGCTCGTTAGATATACATCAACGGTGGTAGCAGCTGCGAAGTTTTCAAGGCTATCGAGAGACTCGAATCGCCTCTCCTCTGTCAGAGATAACTCGATAGAATGAATTGGCACTGAAACTTTGTTAGCATCTGGTGATGATGACGCATAGTCATCATGGGCAGATGCAAACAGCTCGGATGATAGTTGTCGATTGTTCCCTCCGGGTAAGCATTCCTCCCCGGCTAAGAAACAATTCGACTGAGCAATGACTCCCTTTAGATCACTCATGATCGATCTGCTGCTGTCATCCTTGCGTTCGGTCCCACCCATGCAAATTATGCGACTCTCCTTATCGATAATGAAAATATCACGTCGGTCGATCCCCGCCATTTCATAAGCCATCGCATCCGTCATTTTGTTTCCGAATCCAGCCAGGAAGAGCCGATCATCGCACACAGAAGAAACCTCCGACATTACGCCGCTCGATGATCTATAAATTTGTGAATCCACCGCCTCATCTCCATCAATACATGTTGACGTCGGATTCGCGTCGCCGTCGATATGATTTTCGGATGGCCCATCGAAAAGTACAGTCCTCCTACCACGAGTGATGGACGATGGCATGCACTCCTCCCACCCCCTCGCGGCGACGAACGGCAGCACTACCTGCCGAGCGAGGACGTCCGCTTTGAACTGGTATATATTCTTCGCGATTAGCTCGGAATATAGGACCGAGGACAGGGGTCCGGTGTGGCACATGATGGGCCCGGGGGGGAGACCGTAATTCCTCTGTGTCCTCGAGGGACACGTTTGCGATAACGAAACGAGGAGCTTGCGTGTCTGATTTACGAAACTTATGGGACGAGAGCTGAGGTAGAGGAAACGAACTTCCCCGGACACGTCCCCCCCATTTCCCACATCGCCTACCCCGCAGTCTCCTCCTGCCACTCCACGATTGGGATCGCTCTTAATTTGATTCCCGGCATCCATCACCTCGTGGTAGAATTTGCATATCCCATCATGAACGTGTTGGAACTTATCCTGCAGCAGCGTATCGATCACACCCCGTATGTCGCTCTTCGTCACTGTGCCATCGACGTCTGAAACAACGACCGAATCGCACGATCTCCATAGGTACAGGTGCGCCTCCGCCGTAGCGACGGGTACGCCCGATCTGGAGAGGAGAGTGTATCGCAGCAGATTCCGACCGTGGCATAATATGGCCCCACCACCGCCGCCCACTCGATCCTTGCAGTCGTCGTCGTCGTTGTCGTCGCATGCAGTCAGCCGCTCGTTGCCATCGCGAAGTAACGCGTCGAACGCCTCCTCGGGCGGGCGCAGACCGTTCCCATTTACGAAGCGACAGCTCGTCTCGTCGCCGTTGCTCCCGATGCTCCGACCCATCCCGCCCACGCCGGAGACGGAGCCGAAGAGGTTCAAACTCCCTGCCAAGCCGACGCCGTTGTTACTCGCGCGTTGTCTCACGGACGAGAATATCATGTCCAATTGGGGGACGTACCGACCGTTGATGCGAACTTGCACGTTCCCCTCCCTCCTCCTCCTCCTCGTTATTAGTCGATTCGCCCTCCCATTCCTCGTCGGATGCGTCGACATCGACGTCGGATCCGTCATATTCGTGCCGACGTTCCGCTCGGTACACGACGTTCCGCGTTCGGACATGGTCATCCAATTGACGACGTCGTCGTCGTCGTCGTCGTCGTCGTCGACCGCCTCGCCATAGGTATCAATCCCTCCCGAATGGCGGTCTCCCGTCGTCGTCGTAGTCATCGCTCCCACCGCGGCGTCGCCCCTCCTGCCATCCCCGCGCGACGACGACGACGATCCGCGATTGTCGGGGAAGCGCGAGCTCGCCCACGACGATAACGCGGACGACGCGCGACGACGGGCACTTCCCGTCGTATCGACGACGGCGGCGGGTCCGTGCGACGATAGTGGCGACCATGCCAATCCAGGAGGGAACGTCGCGTAGAAGTCGGACGACGACGGCACGCCCCCTCCCTCCCATCCTCCTCCCCCCCCCTCCCCGTCGCCCCCGCGCGGGCTCGCGACGACGTCGACGTCTACGTTGCCGTCGGCGGGTCGACGTCCACGTCCGTGCGACGATGACGACGAAGATGGAACGACGACGATCACGTCGAGGGCGGATCCCGATGCAGGGCCGTGAGGAGAGGATCCCATCGTCGGCGGCGGCGGCGTGGGGGGGTGGAGAAATGACGGCGACGACGACGACGACGACGACGACGACGACATCCCTGCTGTTTGTTGTTGTTGTTGTTCTTGTTGTTGTTGTTGTTCTTGTGGAGTACTAAAATCTTTCTTATCGTAGAGTACAATAGCACTCATAGTACAATACTTGATCTTTTTTTCGGGGGAGGGGTTCGCTCGGTCTGTCGTCGGCGTGGCGAGGGAATATCAATTCCTACGTAGCTGTCCGTTGCTCGCAAAGCTCACGTTAACGGGTATCGTAGATACGATGCGCCCATACCATGGCCGCCCGCACTCCATACCACTTCATTTCCATTGCTCGGAATACAATCTCAAAAGAGAGAATGATCGATTCCGATAATGGCGATGTCATTTTGATAGAGAGCGATGACGATGACTGCGGCAGCGGCGGCATCGTCCCCATCAAAACTAGCAGTAGCGCGAACGCTCCATCGAGGGATGCCGATCCCCATTGTAACGACCTCGAGTCTCCGTCGTCGTCGTCGCCATCATCGCATGCGCCATCGAGCGAGGGAGTAATTGAACGACGACGACGACGACTGCGATGTGACGATCCAGTGACAAATGCAATAATAAATCTGGACGATGACTTCGATTGGGACACGCGTTCCTCGTCGTCGTCTTCTTCTTCTTCTTCTTCTTCTGGCATTCCATCTCCGTGGAGGGCGACGCAAGCGCGCTCCTCGTCCGATCGTCCCCCATCCACGGTCCACGCCGTTCATTCGAAAAAGGCATCCGAGCCTATGAAATCGTCGATGATCGAAGCCGAATACAAACGGTCGAAAAAGTCATGCCTCGTGAGTAATACTACCAAGGCAATTCACGAAAAGGAGGATGAAACGTCAATACCCCCCCTCTCCATGACGGAGGATGATCACTCCGCCCGTGCATATCAGGGCCACGAACAGACGAAGGGATCGAATTCGATTGCGAAAAAGAAGAAAAAGCCGAAGAAACGACGGTGGGGAAATCAGAAAAAGGCCGCATCAACGCTCACCGAAAGGGGAAGACCCGTTGATACGAGCATGTGTGACGATCGTTCGTCGACCTCCGCGAAGTCCGAGAACGAAACCGATTCCGCACCCCCGAATGAAGGAACGACGGCCGAAAGGCACTTTCATTGTTACCTCCTCCGCTCCCTCGATCCGGATCATCCCCTCAAGACCTACATCGGATTCACGACGCATCCCCAACGAAGAATACGACAGCACAACGGCATACTGAAGAATGCCGGCGCGCGTCGGACCAAACTATCCGGAAGGCCGTGGACGTTCGTGTGCGTCATACACGGCTTCCAGGATAAGATCACCGCGTTGCAATTCGAGTGGGCGTGGCAGAACGTAAACAAGTCGAAGACGTTCCGTGATGCGGTCGGGGACGATAAGTTGGCGAATAAGATGAAGAGACGGTACGGACCGAATGCGAGATTGGAGGAGTTGCGGATTCTGTTGAAGGAATGCCTCCCGTTCTGCTTGTATTCGCTAACGGTTTACTTCCCCGAGAGGAGGTATCACGACGTATTCAACGGGATATTGAAAAGGGGGAAGAACGGGAACCCATACAAGAAGGACGACGACGAGACGACGACTGAGCACCAGTCCTTGCTAAGCATTGAGGTTTGTTCGTTGGAGGAAATGCCCGTCGGCAGAGAGGCGGCGATATTGCTGAAGAAGAAGAAGGCCAGGCAGGAGGCAGTGAGGATCCAAAAGCGGGAGCAGAAAAAGTCGACCAATTACGAATCGGACATCTCAGACTGGTTGGAGAACTCGAAGTTGATAGCGGAGGAGGGCGGTTTCTGGTCGGACTCGCTGGACGATGAAGTCGAATCGAACCGCGTCAACCTCGAGACCATTGGAGAGAATAGCTCGTCCGTAGATATGAACGGCAGCAGCAACGACTCGACGAGTTCACTGAGTCGCGTAGAAAATGATGTGGACGAACTGAGCAAAGAAGTTTTTAGACTTCGCGTTGACGCTTCCCGAGAGTTGGCCCCTGAAGATCCGGAAATATGCGATTTTTCCACCATCTCATCTACCGATTCGACTCCTTCCCTCGACGAAAGTGTCCGTGATGCGGCGGAATCAAAAGAATTTCCTGAACGATTCGAAAAGGAGAATAGACGCGAGAATCAGCAAAGGTTTGACCGTTCAGCGAATATCGCTCCATCGATTAGCAAGATGAGCGCCGTCCTGTCAAATCGTGACGTAGTTGATCTGTGCAATTCGCCGTGAGATCTATTTAGCCCGAAGCGCTAAAAACTGTGAACATCCAAGCAACAGCTGGACATTATTAAGGTGGGATGTCTCGTGGTGGCAGTAGGGGGGTAGATAATCGATAGATAAAATTATTTACTATTCCAACAAAGCATAATTTGTCCATCTTGCACCAATTCAATCATTTCTTTTTACTCCCCTTCGTCTTGTTTATAGCACGTTGCTTGTCCTTCTTCTTAACCTTCATCTTGCGTTTTTCGCTCTGACTTTCCCGTACCGCCTTCTTGTTCTCCTTGCGCATGGCCCTAATAGCCTCCTTCGCGGCAGCCGCCTCCTCGGGCGTCATGACAACCTTGACGTACTGCCCCTCGTTGGCATCGCACGATTCGTCGGTTCCTCCTTCGCATCCTCCACTTTCGTCATCGACGTGGTGACTCCCATCCTCGTCGCTCGAGATTCCATCGTCAGAAGCGCAACGTTCGGCGGGATCGAAGCAGTTGCTACCGTCATCGGCAATGTATGCATCGTCATCGTTATCGGAAGCGGAAAATGTCACATGCGACGTTTTCGATTTCTTCGCATCGTTCTTCTTGGAGGCCGCGGTCGCCGCCGCGACCACGTCGGCATTCCCCGTCAACGCCGCCACGGCGATGGCGTACGTCTCCTCGACGTCGCCCTCCTCGATCTTACCCACGTCGTAATCCGCCACCTGATTCAAACTCCTGGGGAGGAATTGCGACATGAACACCGCCTCCTCCGTCGATTCTTGTTGAATCCTAATGCGTCGTTCGTCCTCCGTCGAGTTTTCCATCACCGTCACGTTCACATCAACGCGGTTCATTATGGCGTCCATCGCCGATGCCTCCGCCTCGCCATCATCCTCGATGCACGTATCCGTCACGAATTCGAATAGCTGTCGCGTCGTCATGACGTTGAGATTGCCCGCCTTTCTGTAGAAATCGTTCACGTTCGACGCGTCCTTCCTCAGGAAGTCCAAGGCCGAGGGATGATCCGTCTCGACGCTCTGAGACACGTCGATGACATACACCTCGTTATTATGCCACAGGAGGTTATACTCGGACAGATCGCCGTGTACCAGCTTACATCGTTGGTACATGTGCCTCATAATGAGTATCGTCTGGATGTAAGCCTCCCTCAATCGCTTCTCGCTCAATCCCGCATCCCGTATTCGCGGACTCGGCCAACCGGATCCGTTGCCCAAAAATTCCATTATTAATACGTGACCCTTGAGCAATACTGGCGCCGGACAGGGTATGCCCGCGGAGTATATCCGACGGTAATTCCTCATCTCCTTCTCTGCCCATACCTTCACCATCTTTCGGGGGTTCGACTTGCAGTACCCCTTCCGCCATCGATGCTCCCCGGAAACGTACTTCTCGCGATCCTTGAACACGAGTATCGACGTCTTGTAAATTTTGATGGCATATTCGGTGATGTGAGGGGAAAGGAGGGGGGCGAACGTCGCGACGTTGCCGTGATTGATGGCGACGACGCTCCGATTCGTCGTCGTTGGCGCGGACTCGGATCCCGCCGGGAATGCATCATCGGCGGGAGAGTCATTCGTCGCGCCGACGACGACCGCGGCGGCATTCTTAGTCGCGACGACGGTAGATGAGGCGGTCGCCTTACCCGCCTTGGCGTAATAAACGTTCGCCTCCTTGCCCGTGCTAAGGCATCCGTCGATCAACTCTAGGAAGCCATTGCTAAGCATGCGAAACAGTATGAGTCGCGTTCTCGGATCGAGGCACTGTTCCGACGTGGCGCGATCGTCCCGTCCCGTGTGCGACTTGCGCTTCGTCGATTCGAGGTGCTGCATCTGCGTCACCGACGTGGACACCTTGTGGGAGGAGTGGAGGTTGATACGGGACGATCCAAGTCCCTCCAGGTGCTGATGATGGTTGGCGCCGGAGGAAGACGACGAGGATCTGTTCGTTAAGGATCCCTTGATCGGGGGTAGGTCGTCGTCGTCATCGTCTTCCACGAAGTCATCATAGTAGAAGTCGTCGTCATACGGATACTCGTCGCATTCGCCCCCGTCGATGTTATCGGCATCCACATCGCAAGCCGGATCGTCCGTCGAACGCCCCCGTCGCCCGTCGCTCGTCGGTGGCGGCAGAATCATCCTCGCCATCTTTTCTCTCATGACTTTAACGAATACATCATCTTCCGTTCGTGGACTAGTCTCGTCGTGGACGTATCCCTCGCCCTCGATGATGGCGTCGTCGAATTGACCTGCCATAATTACTTCGCTCCCTATCTTCTTGCCTGCCGCCTGCCTTAATTACTTTCGCCGAGCTTTTTTACAACTTTTTACCGACCACCACTCCTTGGAGGACACGGTGACAGGCAGACCTTAAGTTGTACATAGGAGTACTTACATCTAACTGAGACACCGCGCGCCCAAATTTGGCGGGACGTTTCTATATTGAAGAAAAAACATAGGAATTCAATATGCCAATTTATCTTGGAATCGTTTTTTTGACCTCTGGGGCGCGACGCGGCCAGGTCCCTCTTTTAGTCCCTCCCCTGAGAGCTCCAACCATGGCCGCCGCCGATTGCCCCGAGGAGCAGTCCTCCGATCCTTTGAAGAAATTCGTCAAAATCACACTTTCTGCACATTGGGAATGACCCAAATATAGTGAGATCCACTACCAGAAAAGAGATGCAGCTGCAACGGGATCCGGAGCAGCGTGCAAGAGAGGAGGAGGAGCGCGCGAGGAAGAAGGAGGAGTACGCGGAGGAGTGCGTGAGGAAGAAGAAGGAGCACGCGATGACGAAGCAGGAGGCGCAGCTTCGTCTGCTCGATGAAAAAAAATTGGAAGCTGCGAGGAAGAGGGAGGAGCGCAAGAAGAGGGAGGAGAGGGAGAGCATTAGGAAAGATGAGGAGCGCAAGAAGAGAAAGGAGGAGCTGAACGAGTGGCTTCGTCTGCTCGATGAAAAAAAACTGGAGGCTGCGAGGAAGAGGGAGGAGCGCAAGAGGAAGGAGGATGAGGATCGCAAGAAGAGGGAGGAGAAGCGCGCAATCAGGCTGGAGGAGGAGCTTTCGAGGTGTAGGGAGAGCATTAGGAAAGATGAGGAGCGCAAGAAGAGAAAGCAGGAAGCAGGAGCGACGGCCATCCTCGACACTGTGTGAGTAAGTGAACGTAACAGGAGCGGTAGTTTGCGCCGAAACTAGAGTGGACTGGGAAGTCATCATGCAAGTATCCGGCTATCGGCTATATCCAAAGCCACTACGGTGAAGCATTGTCATGGTCGCTGAGCTGTCATAACCTTACTATTAGTTTCATCCCACTGTGGTTTACTGTCTGAACCGGTAGCACTCTCTGAGAGACTTTTACGTTTTCCCGCCGAAAAAGATCCTCTGACGACCGCTTGAAAAAAGGGCACGATCACCGTCTCCTAAAATCACGATTGCCATCGCTTCTGGCGAAGAGTGCCGAACTACCACCGGTGCCTGACCGTGTTTCATCTAGCATTGCATTCGTTTCGCGGCTCAATCGTCTTTACCTCTGATCGTTTTCCTCGAGAGGAGCCATTCCGAGAGGAGGAATAATAAGTCGCTAAGTATGTTCGGTCCAATTCCAACCTACGACCCCCTCCTCGGCGACCCCCTCCCCCTCCCGATGGTCGTTACCAACCTCAACGATACTCACAACAGCAATAACATGGACAGTATACCGAATGATCAAACGTCGTACGACGGCGCGAACCGTGCGGCTCTGTGAGTTATACACATTTGGCATTTCCGTGTTATTTTTACCGCACCATTACTTACGTTGCCCACCCTCGCCCGCCCACCCCGCCGGCCCCCTTCTCGATTAAATACAGACTTGCGTGGCAGGAACGTCAGCGACGGCAGCGCAGCCTCCGCACGATGATGATGCTCCTCATGGTGCTCCTGCTGATGGATGGGGACGAACCTCCCAACAGGCATAATAGAAACGGGAGGTTGCGTCACCAGCCCGGCCGGCATCCGGGCAAGGGCGGGGAATACTGGGAAAAGCTGGTGATAGGCGACGACGGTAATTTCGTCAGCCCGTTGCATCCCGATGCCTATCGCTCTCGCTTGGAACAGGACGCGGCCGTGCAGGCTGCTATTAGGGATAATAAGAAGTCGAGGTATCACGACTTGGTGAGGATGAACCGCGGCAGGGACGTGGAGTGGGATTTGCGTAATTGGATAACGAAAAAGTTAAGAAAGGAGATCGAAACAGGGTCGCTGATGGATAAGTCGGATGGGGAGAATGACGGCGAGACCTCGGACGACGAGAAGGAGAAATATCACACGAAGCCCCCCACCCCTCATCAGATAAAGTCATCATCCTCGATGCAAAGGCTAGAACAAGAAGAAAGGCTGATGGATAATGAAGTGCCCCAAAACCTTAAAGAGATGCGTGCTATACCCGTGTTTCATTATCCTCGCAATGCAACCGGTTACTATCGAGGTCTTTGGATAAGGGCTGCCACAAACAAGACATTTGGCGACTCATCGTCCAGCAAGGAACACAATGAGAAACTCGAATCAAGCGCCGAGTCCGAGGAGTATGAGAATTTACCGCCTGGCAATGTCACATATGAAGAGGTGCACACGTGGGCTCAAGATAAACTACGTCAACGAGGAGATGATGTTGGCATATTCTTCCTACCTCCTTCTGTTTACATAGAACCTGACGCCACGACGGGTACTAAAAATTTCTCATCAGATGATACTAGCCAAGAAGAACCCACCTCCATTGCCGCCACACCCACCCACCCAAATGCACACCCTTCCCTCAGTCTTATCAATGAAGCCGGACGGGCCGCTTTTCAGCTCTATTCCCGTCCTATCCCCGTCATGAACGAACTCAGCATAGTCGACGGTCTAGTAAAGCTTTACGACGGCACGACTACTAGCTTTGTCGCGCAACGAACGGATGTTCTCTTGCGCGTGCGCGGCGTCATTATACATGGTCTTGGAAAGATGAGTTTGGTGACATCGTCGTGGTCTGCGTCGGATGGAGGAGCGGCAATGGGAAAGCGCAGGACGTTCCTCGGAATTAGGGAGGTAGGGGAGGCCCCCCCAAAACAGAAAAAGGTCGAACCGGATGTCAATGTCGAAGATGATGACTTTCATGCGAAATTTGACGAGGACAAACGTCGACGATTGCTTCGGAAAACTATTGAGAATCTTCACTCGTGGTCAGATCATCAAGATGCTCAAAAATCATTCCACGAAACCAACAAATTATATAGTAGCGGAGATAGAGACGCCATCATCACGCAAATACGGGGAGAGGTTCTTGATCTTTATTCTTCTCATTTTATCAACGATGATGTAGCCAGTCTGAACAATGAAAAGGAAATGAAGAAAATAATTGGAAAAGATGGCTGGGCACCTCTGCAATCGATAGATGAGGATTTTTTCGATGATAGATACGATGTAATTTCAGATAGCATTGTTGAGAATCATCCCAATGACGAGGATGATGGAATTTTAGATCGAGTGCAACGAAAGTTATATTATGAAATAAATGACGATGATCTGATTGAGGCTGGCGATTTCTCTGTTGGCAACGGTGATGATACCAGAGATGGTACCGGTCAGATTATTCCGCCAGACTCAATTGTAATGGGAAATTCTAGTTTGAATTCAACTGTTTCTTTTGGAATCGCAATTGATGGCCAGAATGATGATTGGCGGCGTTCTACTTTAGCATTATTGGGTGCGGAAGAACGGTCAGCCCCGACTCGATACATCTATCCGTATCCATATGTTATCGATGACGCCGACGATACAATAAAGAAGGCATCTTTCTATGCAACTCGAAGGATTCCGAGCCGTGAACAAGTGTCTCAGGCTAACGCTGCCAATTGCGAATTCGAAATAAATATGGACATTCAGGAAATCAGGTGGACGTATGAAGAGTGGCAGACGTCGATAGAACATCGATTGAGGTTAGGAGGGTTTTTCCACCCCGATTGGACTATCGCACAGTCAAAGACTGCCAAGTTGGAAAGATCTCATTATCTTTTTGGAATGAATTCAAAGCTCGAATTTAAAGAAGCCCTCGTAATGACGATGATTGGCGTCATTGATTCTGATAGTTGCGATTTCCATTCCTTCGTAAATGTGACTGCCATGAGAACGAATTGGGAGAACACCACGGCGAAGGCAATCAATTACAGTTTTTACATGATGCTGACATGTTTGATGCAAATAGTCATCCTTCTACGGCAGCTGCTCCATACACAGTCCCAATCTATCGCATCAAACGTGTCGCTACTCTGCATAGGATGGCAGGCATTGCTCGACGCTATACTGTGCATCAGCCATATCTTTTTGTGCCTGGTTATGCAGCCATTATTTACAGCGTTCGCGAGCGTTGCGTTTTTCAAGCTCCTCATTTTTTGTGTCATCGAGATGAAATACATGGCAATTATCATCCATGCACGTAATAATGCCAACAATTCAGGGGTCACTCAGGAAGACCTGAGACGTCAAATTACTATGCTGCACTTGAAATTCTACGGCGCTCTGATGTTCTCGATACTTTCATTTTGGTTTTTTGGGCAGTCTAACAGATCGCTGTACGTTTTACTGCTTTACTCCTTTTGGGTCCCTCAAATCATTTTGAATATCATCACTGAGTCGAGGAAACCACTGCATCCTTACTACATGTATGGAATGAGCTTGACTCGATCGGTGGCCCCGATTTATGTGTTCGCCTTCCGATATAATTTCCTCAAAGAAGTCAATCCAGATTTCCCCACGGACACAAGAATGTGTGAATTATTGATTATATGGATTGGTCTTCAGACTGCAATTCTTTTTGCACAAGGAAAGTATGGCACTCGATTCATGATACCTAAGAGGTAAGCCATTGATCGGGATAAGATTTACCTCGACGAATTGTGATTTTTGCTAGTTACTAATACACCGATGCTTATTACTACTACTATGGAAGATTCCTGCCTCCGAAGTTCGACTACAGCCGACCCATTCCTCCGACTCTTCTCCCGCGACTGGCGAACAATCCGTCTAACGCGGCAACGTCCGAAATCGAGCTTATGCCATTGTTGAACGGTGATGCGTCTCCCGCCCGCAATGGTGTGGCAAGAAATCGCCGTGGAGGTGGCAACCGAGCAAGGCTTGGTTCGAGGGCAGAAGATGTCGGAGGAACATCAATGAGCGAGGATAGGCCCAGTGAAACCCCAACTTTGGACTGTGTAATCTGCTACAATGAAATCGATGTCAATGATTGTGCAGGGTACATGCTTGCTCCGTGCGACCACATTTTTCATCGGCAATGTCTTGAACAGTGGATGGAGATCAAGGTGAGTTTGAATCGTGTTCGACAAACGATGGCGAGGGCACATTTTGCTCATAGGGGTGAAGCTCTAACTGTTACGATTGTTCTTGATTCATGCCATTTAAGATGGAGTGTCCAATATGTCGATGCAATCTACCCTCCATCTAGGATTTGGAGTATTGGGGGAGCACCAGCAGATAGATAATATGCCCAGCGCAGCAGCTTAATAAATAAAACATAAATAAGAATGGCATTTGGCACAGTTTCGCTTCACCATTCCTCCCAGGTTGTTTATAACCGTCCAACAGATTCAACTGCATTTGTTTGTCCAGAATTTGTTCAGAGAGCCCAGAGCGACAATCGGGTGAACAGATCCCCTATTAATTTCGACTCCATCGTCTTTCGCCGCGATCTAACTCGCCGTACTTCAACAGGAATTTTTGCGGAAATACCATCCAGGTTCTACACATGTTATCCAATCAACTAGTGTCATCTATATCGATTATAGATGTGCAATAGGTAATACTGGCCGAAACATGGCTTAGCCTGGACAAGAGATCGTCGTTATTAGTCCCACCACCGATCTTGCATCTTCCGGTGGGCCACGCTCACTTAACAAACTTCCCTCGTCGTCCATCTCGCCAATGAATCAAATAGAGAAAATCATGGAATAAAAGCTTCTGTATATGGATAGAAAAGAAAACTGCATTTGGAGAAATACAGTGCTTTGAGTTGCCACCATCGTGAACTTATAAACCCGCTACGCGACGTGATCACGAGGAATGCTCGTAACTGAGCCACATTATCCCTATCAGTGCGAAACAAGCGGACGAAAGCCATTTCATAATCCGTTCCCTGCCCTCAATTTCTTTAAATCTGAAAATGCCCCTGTACGTCGTTGCGAGAGAATGCAGCGAAGGTGTGAAAAAATAGGAGAGGCGAGTAAAAGAACGGAACAAAACATTCATCGGACCCTACAAAAATGGCATGTATCCCCCGCGAGAAAGAAAAACGAAAAAAAAAAAACCCACCACAATCCACTGACAAGCATCGAACCCTGGGCGAAGCAGTTGCCGACGCTATTGCCGAGGTGGGTAACGGCGATGATGGTCATGAATTTTCCGAGGCATAATAACACGCCGGAGAGGCATCCTTGGAACCAAATAAGACGAAGGTGGAACGACGGCAGGACGGCATACGCCTTACCGAATTTGTAGTCGTGTCGATACAGCTCGTTTACAAATCTCATCGTCCACAACGCGATTATGACGATCATGCACCCCCCGAAGAACGACATCACGTAACTCGGACCGCCGTATCCTTCCTGTGCCGCGAAGTGCAACGGTACCAAATTCATCCCGCCCCATGCACCTACGGGAGCGGGAATCGCGATGAGAGTGCGGAGAGTGAGAGAGGAGAAAATTTAGTGGCGCGCGCGCGTTTGGGGGGGGGAGGAGGAGGAGGAGGAATAATGAACCGTGACGAGTCAACGGGATGTCCCCAGAGACGACGAATGCAATCGCCGTTGCCGAATCGCATCGCATCGTCGTGGGGGATATATCTAAAAATCCTTCTATTGTCTCTTACCACCAACGAAGGACGCCAATATGCCGGATTGACGCCTCGTCAACGATATGCGACGTCCGAATAAGGACAATGCCGTCGTAGTAGTGCTCATCCCGTCATCGTCATTGGGCATCGCGTCGACGACCGCGCCATCCTTTCCGTCGAGTAGACGGTATTCCATCTCGAGCGGCAGTAACGGCGAAATGGACCTCGACGAGGTCGTCTCGTCGTCGTTTTCGTCGTCGTCTCCATCCCCCGCGTCGTCGACGTCCCGCGCCGTCGTCGTCCCCGCCCTCCTCTTCCTGACGCCGTCGAGGGCGTCGCATTCCTCGTCGAACGCTGCCATCGCGACGTCCGTTCCCGTCCCACCGATCGACGAATACGACGACGTCCATGCGATGCCTCCCGGCCGTACGCGGCGATTGTCGATGCCGTGCCGCGTCGAATCGGAATGCGACGACATTCCCAACAATCCCACGATCAGCACGAATATCGCGCAACACGCGCCGTGCATCGATTTCACATTTTCGTCGAACACGAATGCGCCCCACACGAACGACGTCAATACGACGGTGCTCGAATATATGCCGACGGCGATGGCGAGCCCGGCGTGCCGTATGGCGTATACGCTCGCCAATCCGCCCGGGACGCTGAATAATCCGGAGAGTATGCCCCAATGGGTGAATTCGGGATGGACGACGATGATCCCGGCGGGGGAGGTGGCAGCGCCGGTGGCGGTGCGATGATGATGATTGGAGGACAACATCGCGAATAGGCACGTCAGTAGGAATGCCATCGCGGTCTTGTAACTCTTTTTTGTCGATCGGGGGGGGGGGGAGCGGGAGTGAGGTGGGATATTGTCGGGATGTTTGTGATCGATGGATAAACGAGAGGGCGGGCGACGGGGCGAAGCAACGCGCGCGTCCCGGCGACCGCATGGGACCGCACCGCGCCGCACCGCACCGGCGCGGGGCGTAATAAAAGATGCGAACGAAACGAGGAGAAATTATAATAAATGCGAACCGAACGATACACACCCGCACCTGCATGACGAGGACGTCGACGTCGTGCCGAACGACGATATCCGACTTGATCGGTACGCCCATCGTCCCGAGGCATATCGCTGCCAACGTCGCCGCGGCGTAACCGCACGATGCGCAACTCGTCGTCGTATTCGTCATGATGATGATGATGGCGGCGGGGCGGGATGGATGGTGACAATATATTCATTCCATATTCGGAATATATCAAATATCGGTTGCGACGGCCGGGCGGGTCCGTCCCCCGAAGGGTGGGAACGCGGGAGGACTAGAACTGACGAAATTCATAACAATACTTTTTTCATGTTATTTGTTACTACCGACTCAAATGGTAAAAGGGAAATAATCAAAGATGATTTTTACCGTAGCCCTAACTCGACAGGGGGAAAACGGCGTCCCGGGGCACATCCATAGACGTTGTTGGCGGGGGGGGGAGGACAAATAATAATGAGCGACCACGATATCATCGTCCACTTCGATGGGGAGGATAAATGCGGCGACGTATGCGGATATGCGGCCGCGATGTTGGCCGCGATATGCTTCGGTTCCTTCGGCGTACCGGTCAAATCGGACGTGGTATCCAGACTCGACGTCGATCCCCTCGTCATGCAGGTGCGGCCGGCGTTGTTATCATTATTATTATTACCTTTTCGTCACGTCAAATTCGGCGTCGTATCGTTCGTTTCGATATATTCGTTCCTTCCATTGAACGTTCGATCGTCGCGGAGGCGGGGAGGGAGATGAATCTCAGGGATGGATGGGGAGGGGAGGGAGGGGGGGGGGAGGGGGAATGAAAACTCCCCATCAATATTTATCCATCGCCCCCCAAAATCCCATCTCCTCATCGTTACCCCCCACCCTCACCTCCTCCCCTTTTCATTGTCACGCTTATTCTTCGTCGTGGTGGCGCCCGAACGAACGAAAAATATATGCACCAGAGTTACAAATCGATAATGGGATTCCTGACGTGCTGGTTGATACTGCCCATGGGCCAGCCACTCCATTTCACTTATTGGGGGATATTGTCCGGACTATTCTGGGTCCCCGGGGGCGTCGCGGGAATATACGGCATACGCACCGCGGGATTGGCCGTGGCGGTCGGAACTTGGTCGAGTCTCATCGTATTGACGAGCTTCTGTTGGGGAGTATTCGTATTCGAGGAACGCGTCAGGTCGATGTATGGCGCGTGCTGCGCGTGCCTCACGCTGATAGCGGGCCTCGTGGGCATGTCGATATATTCGAGACCGATTTCGTCGTCGTCGTCGTCGTCGTCGTCGTCGTCACCGCATGCGCAGGCGGCGCAACACCGAACGAATAACGGCGCGAAGGGTCCGGGGGGGGGAGGAGGTGGTTGTGGTGGAGGATCGATGATCGCGGTCGACGAGGATGGGATGAGGAAACGCGTGCACGTATCGTCGAATGCCAAGGACGATGGAAATGGCGGGACGACGATGATGTGCGTCGCCGAGGATGGCACCGCTAGCAAGAGAGTCGTCGCCAAGAGGATGGCGTTGCCGTCGACGACCAAGGCGAAGAAAATGGCTGATGTCAAGTCGAATAACGAAAAGGTCACGTCGTCATCGTCGATGCAGCAGCAGCCATCGTTGCCGCCCCTCGAGATGGAATATCTACTGAATGACATCAGGGGGGGGGGCGACGAGGAGGAGGAGGATGATGAATTTTCGCAGCAACACGACAATAAAAAGTCCGGTTGGACCACGACGATACGCGAACGACAAATCACGTTAACGAGACGACAGGTGGGTCTACTGGCATGCCTATTCAATGGTGAGAGAGAAGAAAAATGAACGGTGTAATTCTTTTTTCGCTCCCCGCGCGCCGATTGTCTTGACCGCATTGTCGCGAAACTCCCCTCCGCGCTCTCAATTCTATGTCATGTTCATGCGTGCCATTCGAATGGCCCACCCTCCGTTATTTTTTCCTGTATACATTATATATGTTGGGGGCACACAATATATGCAGGACTCTGGGGCGGCACGAGCATGATCCCTCTGCACTTCGCGGCCCACGATGGTTACGGCGGCCCGAGCTACGTGATATCGTTCTGCTGCGGGTCGATGTTGGTTACCGTATCATTGTGGATAATTAGATTTTTATTCGAATTGTACCGACACGACGGATCACTGGGCGTGGCGTATCGTGCACTACCGTCGTTTCACATACGCCAAATGTGGATCCAGGGCGGATTGTCGGGCACGTTATGGAGCGTTGGGAATTTCTTCGCCATAATCTCCGTCACCTACCTCGGACAGGGCGTCGGGTATAGCTTCACTCAGGCGTCGATGCTCGTGAGCGGATTATGGTGCGTTGTACGTGGTTACTTTTTGTTCCTTTCGGTGTCGAGGTTCTAATAATTCAAATGTTCACCCAATTCCAAAATATATACAAACGCATAACTGTACAGGGGCATTTTTAGGTTTAAAGAAATCGAGGGCAGGGAACGGATTATGAAGTGGCTTTCGTCCGCTTGTTTCGCACTGATGGGGATAATGTGGCTCAGTTACGAGCACGCATCATGACCCCCAATCAATAAACGTGATGATAAATGAGTTGAGTAGTCATATATTCACAACAAGATGAAGGAATAGGACTACCTTGAGATGCTAGGGTTTCCAATATATTTTTCTCATTACGTTGTTAGACACTGCTTGGAGCATGTGTCGCCTAAAATTAATTCAGTAATTATTTCCAGGTATCGAAACCAGCGCCGTTAAGTCGGTCAAACTCGGTTGCATGAAACAATGCTTCTTAATTCATGTATGTGTGTTGCCTATGTTTAATGTAATATCCACTGCATCATCGATCAACAAGAAAGGAAATCGAAGACGGAGAAAAATAACACCAAAGTTGGTGTATCAATCGCCTTATGAATAAAAATCCATCCTACATGGCGTCCATCACCAGCGAACGTATGACATCCTTGTGCTCTGTTAGATCCGTATCCAACCAATCCTCCAATACCTTCCTTACCCCCTTCACGGTGACCTCCTCTTTGTTGGAATTCTCAACAACGCTCTTCACCTTCTCCCTCAACTTATCGAAGTCGACGCCCGGGATATCGATATCGATTTTCTTGGCCTTTTTTGGTGGTGGCGACTTATTGTCGACGGACGCGGTCTTCTTCTTCTTCTCCGTCGTCTTATTCGATTTCTTCGAGGGAGGGGGAGGAGACTTCTTCGCGGCCGCCCCCCCCGACTTCCTTTTCTTGGGCGCCGCCCCTCCCTCCTCCTTTGCTTTCCTCTTCCCACTGGCCACGGGCTTCTCGAGCCACTCGAGTAGGCGATTGCAGAAATCCTCCTTATCGGGTGCCTTATTGTCTTCGAGGCCGAAGCTCGCGGTCGAGCGATCGATATCGACTAGGTCCATGACGCATTTCAGGTCGGGCATCTTCATTTTGTACATCTTATCCTTAACCTTCTGCCTCTCGGCTTCCACGTCCTTTCCCACGGGATAAACTATGCCGCTGAATTCGAGGAGATTGGATTTGAGGTCCTTCTTCTTCCCTTGTCCCCCAATGGCGAGGGTGTGCAGGATACGTAAGTGAGGATCCGACCACGTGATGCCCTTGAAGTTCGACACGACGTTCGGTATGTCACTCAGTTTCTCGCCCTTTCCATCGGGGTAGGCCTCCTTTACCTTGATTTTCGAATCGCCGGGAACGAAGGCCTCGATGGACTTCCTCTCCCGCCTGCCCCTACCGCCCGTCGCGGTGGGAGTTGGCCCCTCCTCGGGCGTATCCTTCGCGTCGTCCGCGGTGGCGGGGGCCTCCTCCTCGTTCTCCTCCTCGTTCTCCTCCTCGTTCTCCTCCTTCTCCCGCTGCTCTTCCACCTCCTCTGGCTCGGCGGCTGACAAATTATCTTCGCTCATTTTGCTCTTCCTGTTAAACTTTTGTGCTCGTTATGGCTCGTCGATATTTATGATGCCTGTGGCGGCGTTCTCATTATGGGGTGTTTAGTAGTCCTTAGTAGTATCTTGCCGGAAATCGTTACGATATCGACACACACACAAAAGTCGTATTTATCGTATGTATCTTTTTGGCCGCGCCGGCTGTCCGAGTCCATCTTCTCTTGTCATTGGGAGAATGGAGTGTGACAGCCAAACTCCCAAAGTGTTTGAGAGCCAACTCCCCCGCCCATAATTCGCCATGTCATTTCCGCCGCATCCCCCCATCCATCCATCCATCAACAGTCCACCACAATAGCAGCGGTAGAAGTAGCATTAGCAGTAGCAGTAGCACGGGGAAAAATCATAGACATAACGCTATCAACAGTGAACGGCGAGATCATGGTCGCGTCTTCTCGTATCGTGAAAAGTCCGAAGAAGAGGAGGGGTGGGTCGTCGTCACCCCAAGTTCAAGCTCAACGATCGAACAATAGGGACGATGATTACAAATCGCCCTCAAAACGAGGAAGGCGCAGCACACCGGTGATGTTTCCGTCCGCCAGCAGCACCTCGGCATCGGCTGCAGCTAGGATGGTCAGCAATGCGAAGAGGTCCCCCCCCTCCTCATCGAGGATGAGGCCCCCCCTCGCTCATTCTCCTCCGACGCCCTCTGATGCTCCCATCGCCTCCTCCTCCCACTCATATCCCCTGAAGCCCGTCCTCGAAGTAGGCGCCGTCGTATACGCCACCTACTGGCCCCCAATCGATGCGTCGTGCTCGTGTGTACCGTCCTGGTATCCGGGCGCGTGTGGAAGGGGGATTATCCTGACGATCGCATCCAACCATTGATAACCAGGACAAGGCCCATCGCAATCCTCCTCGATTCCCCCATCCCACTCCCGCTGCGTGCGCATGTACGACATCGACTTCGACGATGGAGATGTCACACCGACGTACTGGATCTTTACATATTCCCCACAGAGGAATACCTTCTGAGCCTATGCTCCTCCATGTCCCCTCGTCCCACCGCGACCGATAGATTGCCATCGTGGCTGGGAGTTACCAACGTCACCGCGTACAATCTGTATGACGACGGTAACCTAGGTTGCCTATTACTGAGTAATTACTCAGTAATTACTGTTGGTTCTGTATCTTGACCTCAAATTTTGGTTACTGGCTTTTTTTTCAATACAGTAATGTTGAAAATTAGCAAGAGGAACTGAAAAAGTAACTTGAAGTAATTCCTTTCATGCAATACTCTTTCGCACCATGTAGTGAATCGCCTATTGCTAA
>JALLBA010000095.1:0-29863 GCA_036939675.1 Cyclostephanos invisitatus | reverse complement strand
TGACCTGGCCTCGTTTTGTTCAATCCCCCAAAGTCTCCTGTTCGGTCCCTTACCTAGCCCCTTAACTGACACGTACAGGTCACAAGATGGGATATTGTTTACGCCGCAGATGTTGGTTGCCCCGGTTGATTGAAACGACACTAATGTCTTAGTGTATGGCTTGGTCGTTCCCTCTCTGCCAGCATTTTCTCTCGCCTGCACTTGCTTAATAGCAACGATTGGCTTTTCAAACTGCATCGCCTTCGGCCACGGGTCTCCGGCATTGACGACTTCGTGATGGAGGTACTCCTTCAGCCCTTCCGGGAAGCGATCGCGTCAACACGTTTGTGTGATCCCAAATCCCCTCTTGCCGGCATAATCCAACACATTGTCCCCCAAGAAGTGATTGTCACATGTGATGTGGGGAGGGCGTGAGTAGATGCGCCTCCTTGTGTATGTTGTCGGCGGCTCGCAAAGATTCAGCAGGGACTCGGTGAAAATCAAATCTTTGTCGGGGGCTTGCCCATCAACTAGCATATAGATTTGATCGATCAGGTTTTTGATCTCAAATTTTCCCTCGGCATTGAATCCATTCGGTCAAACATGCATCTTGTGCCGATGAACGTATGCTCAGGGGTAGCGACGCGTCACGTCAAACACCATTGTTGTCTGTCCACCCTTCCCAACTGGCTTATTCATGAGCCGTCCACCAGCGTCGCCCATAAATCCCATGAATCCCCATGTTGACTCATCTGCCGCCACGTCCAATTCCGCCCGCAGTGTCACATGATTCATGTTGTGGCACATCGTGCGATAAATCAGGTCGTACTTTGCGGCAGGATTGTACCCCGTGTCTCCACGTTTTGGCATAGTTAGATTGTTGTTTAATTTGAAGATGCTCTTGATTTGTCGCCAACGGGAGTAAGTCATATTGTTTTGTATGACCTCATCAAAATCCACATCATCATGCATCCATCACCTGTGAAGGCCACTGTTGCTGCCATCTCTTGCCCCATGACGAATTGGCACACCAAGCCACCGTACCAATTCTTGCTCGGTCACGAGCATGAAGTCATGCCCATACCCTGCGCCCCAGCCCTTCTCCATTACAGCGTATCCGTTCATATAAATCGAAGCATTGGTAAAGAACGGCATCCTGCCATCGCCATCAACACCAGAACATTTGGGACTGCAAAAGGGAAGGAGAAGCTGAAGGAAGAATAAGGGGTCACACTTCATCCTCTCTCCCATCAGTCCAAGCTGTTGGAGATGATTTGCGTCGAGGAACCCCTTCCGATCAGCCGGCTTCAGGCCATCTTTAGTCACCGTGCTTCTGCAAAAGGTCTCGGCATCAAACTCGTTGGGCTTCCATCCACGATAAAAAAACTTCCACCCGTCTTCTCGCAAATCCCATCATCATTCATGGGGACAACCTTCGCTCCCGCTGGAGTAACGTGGCCGCCGTACTTCTTTGACCTTCCCTTCTCCGCCTCACCATACTTTGGCTGGAAGACAAACTCGCTCCAGCGACCGGGATTATCAATGTCAGCAAAAAAGGCTGGCGCATCCAACATTGGCTTGTAGCCTAGAAAGGTGATTGGAGCACCGGGGGGCACCCATCCGTCGGGAGCACCAGGGATTGGTAGCAATAGCGACTTCTCCCCCAACTCATCCACGTCAAGGTTGTTGTCGATCGAGCGACAATGCTCATCAAATCGACGGATAGCGGGCAGCATCGCTTCGTGGTGTAGATTGACCTCCCCCCCCTCCACATCGCTCGCTCCGCCGTCTCCTCCCTCTGCTTGATTGTTAGCCATCATTTGGAGGATGGCATCATCAGTCTCCTTTGGCTCCTCTCCCGCACTGCTAGGAGTGTCGTCCATCGTTGCCGACATGGTGGAATTGACATGACTTTGAATAAACGGTGATGCCCCAATCAAATCGGATGGAAAAACTCAAGGGGGAGAGAATGCCCGGAAAACCTCAGCCACAGCGCTGCCAATTCCGCTCACAATTGCAGCCGCCCTGCTCGGGCTGGTCAATGACCACATCTGCAACGTATTAGTGTCCCTCTGTGGACTCGGGGGAGGCGGAGGATCACTGGGGGGGCCGTCATTGTGGAAAGCAGAAGGCATCATGAGAGCGCAATTTTTAAGGCTTTTTTGTGTTTTAAGTGTTACAGTACATTTCCTACGGTACATGGGGGGGTGCAAAAATGAGCAAAAAGTGCTCATCTAATGCCGTCTGTTTCAATGCATGATGACGGATCAATAATTGGACTGAAATTAAAAAGTAGTACATATTGATTCCGACGCGCAAGAGCAAGACGAATCCAACGGTGCCATCCATTTTGGCTGAAACCTGATTTTTGGCGTTGAAATTTTGTGTCAAAGTCAAAAATTAGCATTTTTCACGTGGTTTTTAGTTTGGCCACAGCCGAACGATATGAGCATGAAATCATCTAGTTCGATTTTAGATGATTTCATAGTCATCTAAAATCGAAGTTATCAAGATTCTATATTAGCTGCGACAGATCCACCAAACATGCCGCGACCACCCCTCCTTTGATTGTTGCATCATCGCTATCATTGTCACCACCACCGCCACATGTTGCTCCTGCCAAGCATGCCGCAACAGCCGTCACCACTCACACTCATCGTTTTTGTTGTTGCCATCATTGTGGTCCTCATCCTATTCATTTATGTCATCATTGGTCCTTGCTTCATCGCCATCTGCTCTAGCAGCGTCCTCGACGTCTACGTTGAGTCAATGTCTTCCATTTTCCCACTCCTCCTGTGCAGTGTTTGATTGTTATGTCATCTTTGTCATCTCCACCGCCGCATCACATCTCTCGTCCCACCTTAACTAGGGGGAGAATACCAAGTGTGATATTCCTCATAATAATTTGTGCATGGTGTGATATTCTCCATGCTGTATCGCGAGGTGTGACATTTAGAAAGCCCTAATCACGAGTGAGTAGTGAACAGCACAATTTATCGATAATTGTGATATTTCAAAAAGGGTAATTGGTATGGGTGTGTGGAACCACAATAATCACTGGTGATATTTTTAAAAAGGAAATAAATGACGTGACTGAAAAGGAATTGTTGGAAAAGCGGCATTGGCATAAGCAAGAGGGTGCGAGTATAATATTTGACCTATTTCCCATTTTCTTTTCCCTCCCCCCCTCCCCTCCTCTTTCCCCCTTTTATTTCGTCTCCACAAGCATGAAAATAAGCCCTCACTGAGAGAGAGAGAAGTGAAAGATGAGCTCAGTCTTGAGGGTGATGGTCAGACGAGCGAAGTTTTGTTCCCTCCCCGCTCACATTGTATCTCCCTGCGGAATTTTTTAAGGCAGGATTTTTAAGCGATCCGATTCAATCAAATAGGACTATGCAAAAGTATATGTTTTATTTAGTTGAATTTTCTTCACATTGATAAAAATTATGAAATGAATATATTTTCACCTCACTCATTTTACCGCAACACGTTTGGCTTCGACCATGATCGCTCAAAAGAAGAAAACAACAACTGACATGGACACGCGCAACGGTTTGCCGCCGTCACTAGATAAGTAAGTACTCTAGTAGAGATGATGGAGGAGCGAGAGGCGAGAGAGTGAGAGCAAAGGATGATGAAGCAGGACGATAAGAAGTAGTAATGATGGTCGACTACTATCCCGACGACGACGACGACGACGACGACGAGTATGAGCGCGAGAAGGAGAACGTCGCGATACGCGGCAACGTCCCCCGCGGTGGACGCGGCGGGGGGGATTACGATCGTGACTACCACTCCGACGCCACTGCCACCGTCAAGACGACGTCGTTATCGTCGTCGTCGTTATCGTCCGCGATATACGACGACGTCGATCTGCTCATGGTCTCGCCTCCTCCGCCCGCGTCGTCGTCGCAAATGCCGTCTCGCCGTCCTCTCCCCACGCCCGTGACCGCGACGACAACGACGACGACGACGACGACCACTACTACCGCGACTACTCCAACGACGACCGTGAACTCCACCTCCCCCGTCCCTCCACCCAATTCCGAGAACATACGAGCGGCGATACGAGACGCGTCGCGAGCGCTCGATGCCGAAATGAGCGCCGTGTACGATTTCTTCGTACGGGGCGGCGATGGGATGGACGGGGGGAAGACGGTCGACGAATACGACGACGACGACGATCCGGACTCGCCGTTGTCGATGACGATGACGACCTCGGGGACCCCACATCCCGCCCCGGAACGACGTGGCTCGTCGTCGTCGTCGTTATCGTCGTCGTCCGAGCGCTCCTCCGCAATGGCCGCATCATCCGCCGTCACCACCGCGACGCTCGACACGGTGAGGTACGACACGACGGGATCGACGTCGCCCAAGCCCCCCGCGAGGTCGCTTTTTTCGATAGCGGAATCGATGGCATTCGGGAATGACGACGAGGAGGATGCGGCATCCTCGTCAATCGAGGAGGTGGAGGAGGGGGCGGAGGGGGCGGAGGCGGGGGGGGAGGTGTCGCCCGCATCGCCCGATCGCGGTGGGCGCACCGTCATCGACGTCGACGACGACGATAGCGACGACGACGTCGGGGAGAGCGAGGTCATGGATGTGCCCTCGAGGTCACGCGATCGCCGGAGGCGCATCATCGGCGACGACGAGGGAGAAGATGATGAGGACGCTCTCGAAGGAGAGGACGACGACGATGACAACGTGGCATCCACACCGATGGAGGAGGGGGAGGGGGAGGTTAAGGAGGAAAAGGAGGAGGATGCGCTCCCGAGTTTACGCGATTACCGGAGGCGCATAGTCATCGATGACGACGAAGAAGAAGACGAAGAAGACGACGACGACGACGAAGACGTGGCAACCACGTCGATCGAGGAGGAAGAGGAGGAAGAGGAGGAGGAGGAGGAGGAGGAGGAGAAGGAGGAGGAGATGCCCCCAATATCACGCGATCATCGGAGGCGCATCTTCGTCGATGACAAAGAAGATGGCAATAGCTCGGACGGCGATGACAATGGCGACGACAGTTACTGTACGAGCGGCGACAGGGAACCGGCGACGAGGACAGGAGAGTCGATGGGAGGAGAGGTCATCCTCGACGATGGGGAGGGATGGTGCGATAGCTTGTCCGTGCGCTCGCTCGATGATGACGACGAAAGCGAAGATGTCGAAGGAAAGATTACTATGCGCTCCCAAATGCCGGACGCGGTTGGCGACGATGACGTCAACGGACCGAAATGCAGCGAAGACGACAATAGCGTGACGTGCTTCGACGGATGCGGATGTTGGGACCTAGATCACGAACATCGGGGAGATCTCCATCTCACAGGCGACGGGGAAAATTGGCCGAGAGTACGCATGCCGTTGGCCTTGTATGACAGGCTCTTCCGACATCAGAGGATCGGTGTTCAGTGGATGGCGAGCTTGCACGGGAACAAAATCGGGGGCGGCATCTTGGGTGAGTCGGGCGACGTACGAGTCGCTTTTTTAAATCTGAAGTCGATTATGGCCAAAATCACTAACCCTAAACGATTTCCCTCCTCCCCTACGTCCAAGCTGACGATATGGGTCTTGGCAAGACCATGCAAACGCTGGCATATCTCGGATCGCTGATGCGGGCACAGTCGATATCGAATGCCATTGTGATCTGTCCGAAGTCTGTCGTGCAAAACTGGGAGAGGGAAGCGAACTTGATCCTGAAGAATATGTGCGTGTCGAAGGCCACGGTGCACGCGGTAACGAGTGACATTAGTAAGGAGAGGAGGATAAAGATTTTCACCGATTCATTCTGTTCCAGCGTCAATTCGCCACGACTCGTCGTTACTACCTATGTAAGTCCTTACACATCATGTTCCCTTGTTACCTCGGTATCTGTCGGATATCTTCACTCATCTCTCATTCAATACCATCTCGATTCAACTTACTGGAAAGGGTCTGATGTCCAACCATATTGCTGACTTGAATACAATCGCGAATGCTCATCGGGAATCATGTTGGTGCTATGTCATTCTTGACGAAGGGCATCTTATTAAGAATAGCAAAACGAAAATGTCTCGGGATGTTCGAACCCTATCACGTAACGAAAAAACTCGCAGACTGCTGCTCACTGGAACCCCTCTACAGAACAACATGCGAGAGCTTCACGCGCTTTTCGACTGGGCTACATCTTCGAAACTTCTCGGTTGTATGAAAACTTTCTTGAATCGGTACGGGGATCCAATCGAAGAAGGCAGACAGCGTAACGCGTCGGAGTGGGCAGTAAAGAAAGCGGCCGAAATGAACGCCGAGTTACAGAAGAAACTCCACCCGTACTTTCTCCAACGGCTGAAGAAGACTGAGTTTGAGAATACGATGCCAAAGAAGAAGGAGCTCGTAGTCTTCACCCGCCTCTCCGCCAAGCAGAGACACATGTATGAAAACTTTACCGAAAGTTTACTACTTGGCAACAAATTGTCGTCGCCTCTCGCTGCAGTATCATTGCTAAAAATGCTTTGCGGGCACCCGTCGCTCATCAACGAAGCCTCCCGAAAATACATCAACTGCGATGTGGACTTGTTATTGAGAGATAGTGCCAAGCTACAGGTCCTACTCAAGCTTTTATGCCGTCTAAAACGTTCGAAACACAGAGTACTCGTATTTTCCCAAAGTACGAAGATGCTCGATATAATGGAGAGAGTGTGTAAACACTCATCCCTAAGCTATCTCCGAATCGACGGATCCTCTACGGGGAAATCAAGACAAAAGGCTGTTGATCATTTCAACGACATCGATTCCGAAATTGATTTAATGCTCCTCTCAACAAAAGCCGCTGGTGTAGGACTCACGCTGACAGGTAACATGATGTAAAACTATTGATTGAAATACAATTTTGCCTCATGATCTATGGCATGTCGCTCATTTTTTGCCATCTTTCAAATCTTGAAAAGGAGCTGACCGAGCCATAATTTATGATCCGTCCTGGAATCCCGCCGAAGATTCGCAAGCGGTAGATCGGTGTTATCGAATCGTAAGAATGAATGAATGGAATATTTTGCTGCACTATTGCTCTGCACTCATTCTTTTATTTCAATATTTCTAATCATGTTTACTTAGGGTCAATCAAAGGATGTAACTGTTTACCGCTTTATTTCTGCGGGTACAGTCGAAGAAAAGATGTACGAGAAACAAGTTCACAAAGATGGCATCAAGAGAGTAGTCTTGTCTAGCGACAGTGCGACCGCAAGGTACTTCGATAACTCGGAATTGAAGGAACTTTTTAAGCTCTCGCCTGATGGGGTTTCCCCAACACTTGAGAAATTCAATAAAAAAGCTAACAACAACGCCCCAAGAGCATCCTTCCTGGCGAAGCATCCATCAGTCATTGGCGTTGTGAGCCACGATGAGTTGTATTGTGCCAGAGAACTCGACGATGATGATTTGATAGTACACAAATCGGAAGAAACACCCTTCTCTCGGTCCCCATTCCAAAAAACAGCAGAGGACAAGAAAGACTCGGGATTGATTCAGCAGCTGGAAGATCTGACGATACAGTCGCCTGTGTTGAAGCCACTTGGCGGGATGAAAAATAAGACCAGACAAAATAGAGAAGATGCTAAGTTACGCCGTGGTCAAATTAGCAGCATACCTCTGGTCGAAACGGTTTTGAGAAAGGCAGATGAATTGATCGCGCGCCAAGAGCATCTCAGAGCAATCAATATGCTGTTAGACTTGTTGGAGAATAAGATGATAAATTTGGAGGGCAATGAAAAATTGGCGTTCCATGCAAAAGTTTCACATCTCTTGTCTGTTCTTGGGCTGCTGTAATCGCGAATCTGCGCCTTAGACTTGTTGGACAACGAGATTGATTAAGGGAAAAAGATTGATGTACTCATTGTGTCTCATCTTGAGCTGCTGTGATTATTAAGTAGCGGAAATATATGCATGCAGATGCTCTAATAAAATTAAGACAACCTGTAGTACTGCAATCCCCCTAATCAGCAATGAATGCAACTCATAACCGTGTCAGAAATATCTTTTTTGTCGCTGCGGATGGCAATTTTTAACATGTTGCCGTCTTTCCTACTCATTAGCTGGGCCCTCGCCAACACCACGTGCCCGCCAAGGAACATCCCACTCAAATGAAGGGTGTGCTCGGAGGCATCGGCCGGCGGTCGACTGGTTCCATCGCATGGTGTCATTCCCAATATCTCGACTACGGCACCTATTGATTTGGCCTGCACTATAAATGTGCCCAGTGCCTCGTTGACTACATCCGCGCCATTCCATGCCTTGCGGAAATCCGACACCATCATTGCCCCCATGAAATCCGATGGTGTTATCGTTAGGGGTTCCAATGGATACTCTTCGGCGTACCCCTCGCCTTGTTGCTCGCCCGAGTCGGAACAAACTCCAACGGCAGTGAAGTTCAGTTGACACGTGAAACAAGTTGGTTCGTAAGAATCGGTGCGCCTTTTTAGAACAGTGAATGTGCTTGCAGTTTCACCACACTCGACTTTCGCCGCAGGAACGTCACCTACGATTTCGTAGGTATCAGAGTCTCCTTCCAATTCGACTGTCAAATTTTCTATCCGGATATCGTCAACTGTATTTGTAATAATGAATTCTAATATAACATGATGGTCCAATATGTGCTTGATATGCCGTACGACATACTCCGTTTCCTCTTCTGTGAGTGATGTTGCGATAGATGATCGGAATACTCGGCCGAAGTCGGCGAGCTCAGGGATAGCATAGACGGCAGCAGCGGGATCTCTAACATTCAAGTTCGTTTGCTCAAGCGTGATATCGGTAGTCAGACCACCATCTTCGATTATTTCTTCTATATATGGAAGAGAAGAAAATGTGATGGGCTCTGCAGTTTCTATTGCGCCTGGTATAGATGCATATGCTGCGACGGACTGCTCAAGGCTACTAAAACTCATTGGTAACGGTCGTAAATAAATCATCGCAGCCAAATCCCCTTCCAAAGGTGATTCCTTCCTGACTGCATCATAATCATCCAAGGATGGGGGAATGTATGGATTCATTATCATTGCTTCCTTGAGAACTGATACTGCCACGGCTGTCCGATCCCGTGTCTCGTCGTCCTCATCATTCAGACATCTTTTAAACAGGGTCAAGATTGATTGCCGAAGACTGGGGCAGGAGGCTGCGAATTTCGCGAGAGCTGAAATGGCCGCAGCTCTTATTGTTGCATTTTCAAGGATCACGCGATTGCAAATAGATCGAATATACCTCGAGGGAGTGGTCGTCGCTGGTCCGATGTCCGCAATGATATGCATAGCCTTAGTAGAGAGCATGGCGTATTCGCAGTCCTCGATAAACTCGCACAAGTGAAGGAGGCTTCTCTCTGTAGATTCCGGTACACGCCTGATGAGAGAAACAATGCAGTTCACGATGGAATGTTTGAAGTCAAAACTTCCCTCTTCGTGGAGGAGGCTTGAGAGGATGGACACGATAGCCTCGTGTTTGTGAGGATAATTTAAACAGAGCTCTACCAAACTTTGTAACAGTGTAATTTTGTTGTCTTCTGCTATCCGATGGAACAACGATGATAAGTTCCCCAGAATTCGATCGATCGTGGCTTCGCTTCCAGCTCTCAGGAGTGTAATAATTGCGAGCGTTGCCAAGTGGGCATCGTCATTGCCGGCACAAAGTTCCAGCCCCTCATTGCACAATGCCAATGCCCTCGCCTGGGAAACGTTGGACAGGGTGCGAACCGCGGCCAATCGCACGATGTACTTATCCGAGAACAGCATGCCCCGTAGGCATTCCATGGCAGGTGACATGTTCGCCATCCCGAGGTTGGGTAGCGAACATATCGCTCTCGCGGCCTCGTACGAGAGCATTCCATTGGAATTCGACAGACCGCATTCGAGATAATCGAAGCACAGCTCGCCGAGCGACGACACCTCCCTCACGTCCCAGGCGTCGTTGCCGCCGCCGCCATCACCACGGTCACGACCAACGGACCTTATTTCCTCGATCAACAATTTGGAACATAGTCGCATCAGGATCACGATGGCCATGGGACTGCGGATGTGTACACCACCCGCCCGAGCGCCGTACTTTTGCACTAGTTTCGCCATCCCCAATCGGTCGTGACTTTTCGTTTGCAGCAGTAATCGAGTCGCATTCGCCTGGACCATAATATTTTCGTTGATTATTTTCGTAGCACCATCCCCCCCCATCTCGCGCTTGGCATCCAACGCCACCTGAACCTCCCCGACCCATCGTCGAATAATCGTCGCGTTGTCCGTCGATTGCGAATATAGGTGAGACGCGGCGACCAATGCCGCATTACGCACCGCATCATCATTGTCCACTATCGCCTGCTTGATATAACGCTCGATGCTGCCCAGCATCGCTGAATCGATGATGCCCACCAGTACGCGTATCGAATTGGCGCGGTATAACCCCACCAGCGACGTCATGTCCCTCGTCAGGCAGGACGTGACGATGATGACGTCCGACGGATCGCACAGTGGCTGTATCTCCTTGATGAAGAGGTATACTAGCCGACGCAACGGCGCGTCGTCGGTGCATACGAATAGTTTCGTGCTCGCGAAGAATAGATCGGTCGCCTCGGCCTTGGTGAGTTTCGAGGACGACGACGACGAATCGTTTTGCAGGTGAAGTATCTGGCAGAGGATTTTTCGGCATTCATCCGGCCGTTCCCGAACGAGTATGGAGTCGTGGAATATCCTAGCATCCTGCAAGACTCTGGCCTTATCCACGTGCTCTAATGACATAATCATTTTCGCAAAAAGGTATGGGGTGTTGTCAGCGACGCAGCAAAAGTTGATAGCAATATCATTCCAGACAAAATGGCAACACTATCGAGATAGCAGCAACAGCTCGTAGTCTCACCAAATGGATGGGGGGCCGCATTCACAACTTCTCCTTTTGGGGACACGATTTCCCCCACCTCCTTCAGTAGTTGCCCCATATTTGACGACAGGTCGTAACTGGGAGGATGGGAACGTTTCGTTTTGACGCCGTCGTCGACGAAGACGTCTTCGTCGTCGTGACGATGCATGGTTTGGAGCGTGGGGGCGGCGTTTTCTTGCTTCTTGCCGCTTGGCAAGATATGACGATGGATAATCTATGTTTTCTCGCCGTCGTCGACGAGGACGTCTTCGTCGCGCGACGATGGTCTGAGGTAGGAAGGAGGAGGGGCGGGGGGAGAGCGGTATTTAATTTCTCTTTCTTTTTCACTGCTTCGCGCGCGGGAAGAGTGAGGTTGAAGCAAGAACAGTAAAGACCGACGGATGCCAGACCGGTGTTACGTGTTACGTAAGTACTCCTCTATCCACTTAAAGTACGTAAAATTCGACTAAAAAAGGGACTCGACGATCAATTCACACCAGCACGGCAGGGCCGACGATGACACGAGCGAAGACAATGCGCGGGCGTCGCATCGCCATCTCCATCCCCATCATAATATCCCTCCTCTCGCCGTGGTCGTCATCCCACGCATGGATCGGAACGATCGCGCTACATCGCGCCACCCCGCGCGGTGGGATCGCCGCGACAATGACGACGACGACGGCCCGATCGGCCCCCCTCGTCGTCGTCGTACATGCCTCGGGTGGCGATTCCGACGAGTGGCGTGAGGGGGAGGACGCAAATACCGATATTGATCGTACTGCCGTCACCACGAGGCGATCATTTCTGACGCGTCAGGGATTGGCGGCGATGACCGCCGCGGCCGCCGGCGTCGTCGTTTTCGACTCGTCGAATCCCGCCATCGCCGCATCCGAAATCGACGACGTCGGAGACGAACTGGTCGACGTGTACTTCGGATGCGGCTGTTTCTGGCACGTGCAGCACGAATTCGTCGAGGCCGAGCGTCGTATCCTCGGTCGATCGGATTCCGAACTGACCTCCAGGGCTGGATATGCCGGGGGGAGGGGGGGCATGAAAGATGGGAAGGTTTGCTATCACAACGCGCGCGACGTGTCGGATTACGGCAAGCTGGGGCACGCCGAGGTCGTGTCGTTGCGTTTACCAGTATCGAAATTCGAGGAATTCGCCATCGAGTATTGCAAGCTCTTCGACGAGAGGGGGAATCGTCCGGATCAGTTCGGTGATAGGGGTTTGGAATATCGCAACCTCGTGGGCATACCGGGTGGGAAATCGTCGCCATTGGCATCGAAGCTCGTTAGTGCATCGATATCGACGGGGGATAAACTAGACTTCGCGATCGGCAAGGGAGACGATGGCGATGTCCCGGCGGTTTCGTACATTATGGACACCGCGAATTTCCCATTTTACGTCGCCGAGAGGTATCATCAATTCCACGACGGCTTCCGTCTCGACGAGGGATATCCCGAGTCGTACAATTCGCTCGCGGGAATGTTCGCGAATAAGGGGGAGAACTTCGGTACGTGCCCCAACGGGATGATGGGGCTCGGCGTCGGTGGATTATGATAACTCCTCTTCTGTGTGGGTGGGGGCGAGGGGGTTGGACGAAGGACGTGTTTCATCGCATCGTAGTCCTCGTGTGGAATGTATTGCCGACTGACAGGGATGGGAAAGTGTGTGATAAAATTACCATGCTACAACTGTGGAGGAGGTCACCAGCTACTACTGCAGGCGTCGTTTCTCGATGATTGATATCTATTGGTGTCCAACCCCACTCTCGGTAGGTTAACCTTTAATTCTATATTTACACCCCGAACGAATTTTATTTACGAACACAACAACACTCTTCTACTTGGGAAGTCCGTAAACCATCTTGTCGCCGTTAGCCTCGACCCACTCCTTGTTATCGAAGGGGTCGCCGCTCCACGCGTACTGGAAGGCCTTGTCCGGGTCGAAGCTCGACGGATCGTCGATCCTGTCCTCGATGTCCTTACGGAAGTGTCGGAGCAATCCCTGCACCGGCCAGGCGGCCGCGTCTCCCAGCGCGCAGATGGTATGCCCCTCGATCTGACGACTGATCTCCTCGAGCATGGGTATCTCGCGCTTGTCGGCGTCCCCCCTCTCCATGCGTATGAGTATGTCCTCGAGCCAGGACGTGCCCTCCCTGCAGGGGGTGCACTGCCCGCAACTCTCGTGCTTGTAGAAGTGGGCAAGGCGACGGATGGCCCCGACCATGTCCACGGTATTATCGAACATGGTGACCGCGGCGGTGCCGAGTCCCGACCCCTTGGAACGCAGGTCGTCGAATTCCATGAGAGCCTCGTCGCACTGGGGCTTGTTCAATACCGGCACGGACGATCCCCCCGGGATGCAAGCGCGCAGGCTATCCCACCCGTTCCTCATCCCTCCGCAGTGCTTCTCGATCAATTCCCTCAACGGGATGGACATGCTCTCCTCCACGACGATGGGATTCTTCACGTGTCCGGAGATGGCGAAGAGCTTCGTGCCGCGATTGTTCGGATTGCCGAAGCCCGCGAACCACGACGCCCCCCTCCTGAGTATGGTGGGGGAGACCGCCACCGTCTCGACGTTCGTGACGGTGGAGGGACAACCGAACAGTCCCACGCCTGCGGGGAAGGGGGGCTTGAGACGGGGCTTGCCCTGCCTCCCCTCGAGGCTCTCTATGAGCGCCGTTTCCTCGCCGCATATGTACGCCCCGGCGCCGCGGTGGAGGTACACGTCGAAGTCGTACCCGGAACCGCAAGCATTCCTCCCGATGAGACCCGCGGCGTAGGCCTCGTGTATCGCCTCGTCGAGGACCACCGCCTCGTTGAAGTACTCCCCCCGTATGTAGATGTAGGCGGCCCTCGCCCTCATGGCGTATCCAGCCAATAGGCATCCCTCGATGAGCTTGTGCGGGTCCTTCCTCATGATCTCGCGATCCTTGCAGGTGCCCGGCTCGGACTCGTCGGCGTTCACGACGAGAAAGCTCGGACGGCCGTCGCTCTCCTTGGGCATGAAGCTCCACTTGAGGCCGGAGGGGAAACCGGCGCCGCCCCTACCGCGCAGGCCGGAGTCCTTGATTTCCTGCACGATCCAATCGGGACCCATGCGCATGATGTCGGCGGTGAGGTGGTAGTCGCCGCGCTTGAGGGCATCGTTGAGGCGCCAGTCCTGCTCGCCGTAGAGGTTGGTGAAGATGCGGTCCTGGTCCGTGAGGCCGCCGTACGCCCTGCGCGTCGGGGGAAGTGCGGGGGGGGGGGGGGGGGGGGATTTTTTTTTTTTCGTGCGCGAGCGAATGGGAGGAGGGGCCGAGGGGGGGCCTTCATCGACGTAGAATCGAAGGGGGGGAGCGGACGATGTCGTATGACCCCCCCAAAAGGCATCATCGCAGACGAAAGAGAGCGGGGAATGACAAAAATATCATAATCAACAATAATAAAACTCACCCGGCGCCGGCCAAGAGATCGGCACGTCCCTTAGTGGACGCGAACCTCGACGACGACGACGACGTTACCCCGACGGAGCGGGGTAGGAGTCTCCGCGCGGCTACCGATGCAAACATTGTCGGTGGATGTGGTGCGTGGTATGATATGACCCGTCGTCTTCGGCTTTTACGGCTTCGGCTTCGGATCGGCGTTGCGGTTGCGTATTTTTTTGTCCCCCTCTTTCTCCCTGACTCGAAATGCAGACGTCTGTCTGTCACCTTCCATTTCCTCTCCCGCCCCTCCGCATCAAAAATCAAAAACCATGGTGTTCCGACGACGACCGCCCTCCGCCATCCTCCCCCCCCTCCTCCTCGCCGTATCGGCCGATGCATTTTCCTCCTCCTCCTCGTCCTCCTCCTATGGCGGGGGAGGCATCGGGGGAGTATTCGGCCCGCCGATATCCCTCGATAGATTCCGAGCGACGTGTCCCGCCGACCTCGACGCCGTTCGTCGATTCGACCCAACCCTCCTTGACGGCGGGTCGTCGGCTAGGACGACGATGCCGACGGACGCAGACGACGATGACGTCTGGGTGGCCGTTTACAGGTCAGCGAACAACCTCCCGAGCGTATTCATGCGCGACTCGTTCTTCGAAGCCATGAGGATTTCCACCTCCGTCGGCGGCGTGCTGGTAGGGGGCGATTCGGAAACGTTGGTGTCGTCGTCGTCGTCGTTCTCGGTCGGCGGCGATGGCAGCGCGATGATTGTGTCAAACGGAAACGACGATGGAGAAACGCCGGTGGCGGTGGCTCGCCTGGGCAGGGACGCCAATCCCCATAATGATGATGACCGCGACGACGACGACGACAATGGTCTGTCGTCGTATTACATCATCGATTCCATGAGATGCGCGCTTAGAAAGGAGGAAACCGATCCCGACTGCGACGGTGGTAGCGAGCACGCGGAGGCGATCGGGATTTGCATCGACGAGCTCGTTCTTGCGTACCTTCGCAGGCATTCGGAGATGGAGAAAAGGGAGAGAACTCTGGGGAATGACGACGATAACAACGACGATGGCGACGTCAAGGGAGTGGGACGAGGCAGCGAGCGTCAAATGAGCTTCGACGGTGGGATACACTTCCGCGGCACGCTGGTATCGGGACGTCTACTGGACTCGCGTGGATTTCGGGAGGTGGATGAATTATCCGCGGACATGCATTCGCACGAGAGCGACTACGACGGTGCCCTTAACAGGTACTCGGAACGATCGACGTCGAGGGACGTTGCAAAGTATCACGGCGCGAGGGACAGGGCGCTTAGGATCGTTAGCTACCTCGGTAGGCTGGATCGGGAGGAGGATAAACGCAGGAGTGGTAGTAGGAGGAAGACGAAGAAGAAGAATAGAAGGAATGGAGACGGCGATGCCACCACCGCGGGGGAGGACGACGAGGGAGAGAGTGATTTCGATCCCTGGGCTTCCGTCAAGAGATTTATATGATTGGATCAGGTTAGAAGGTGCCAATGATGATTTTTTTGGTCAGGGCCCGTTGGCAGAGGGAACCATGTGGGGAAATACGCTAAGAGCAGCGCAGAACATGACAACTTCTCAACATGTTAAAGTTGTTGGAAAATGCTCTTAATATGATGCAACATTATCCTTCCTTGCAAAAACATCGCAGATTATTGAAGAAGTCAACCGCTGCCATCGACGCGACTTTCTGGACCAGAAACTTGGGTATTGGCATCGACGACGTCCGTGCGACGTTCGTCAATACCGTCTTGTTGGGATCGTCCGACACAGGTCGTAGGACGCTGATGGAGCAATACGGATTCGCCGGCTCCATGGTCTGCGAATCCCCATCTACCACCGATCGCGAGACTATCAGGTACCCCCCCTCCCCGTCCTCGAGCCGTCGCGAGTGGGTCAACGATAGACCGCGGATCGTGCTTCCGACGATAGGCACTTTCATTACGTGCCTAACGATCTTCGTAGTCGTCCCTCCTTTCTCTCCCCCCCCTACGCACCCTCCGTCCGAAGAGATTCCCGATGAAGGGGCTAACACGGCCACATTCTCCTTGTGGATGAGATTCTTGTTGAGCGAACGCACCCTGTCGCAATCCAGCAACAGATCCCTAAGATGGATCGGGGATATATCGACGACGCCCCGCGTTCGCAGCATCGGACATCCATTATTCGAATCGCGTTCCGACCTCGTCCACTGGAGAACCTCGGTGTCGAGGACGCGATTCCATTCGTCCTCCCCCGATATGCCACCGTTGTCGTTCTCGTCATCCCGTCGATGATTGCGACGACGACGATCGAGGAATTTCGCCGTCCGATCGTCGGGCTTCCAGCGACAATCGTCGATGTTCACCGTCGTCGTCGAACCACAATCGTCATCATCCGACGACGTCGATAATCGCAACGAATCATCGACCAATGCATCCATCACCCGCCCGAGGGTAGCGTCCACGGATCGATCGCTCGCGACAAAGTAGGACTTGCCATTGTTGGCGACTACGACGTTCGTTGGTCCTGACGACGGTAGTATGATGTCGGACACGTCCAGGTAATAACGCGACCGATCGCACGTGGACGAATCGTCCCCCATCTCCCCCCCATCCTCCGCATTACCATCGTGCACGACCGTGACCACGTCGACGTGACTCGGGATCGGCGAATTGCAACCACTGTCGTCGTTGTCGTCATCATGGACGGGACCACTGTCGCTTGTCCCCCCCTCATCCTCCTCCTCCTCGGCTTGGGACGAGCTGCCGTAACTCGCCGTCGACAGGCCCGGGATCGAGCAAGCGGCGTCGAAGTACACGCTCTCGACGCTATCGTCGTCGTCGTTCTCGTCGCATTCGTCGACGGGAGGATGACATTCCGCGGAATCGTAATATCGCACCGCCACGCAGGTCCCGTCCTCGACGTCGTCCGCCCCGTCGTCGTTTTCCTCCTCCCTCCTCCCCGTCTCATGTCCCCCCGTCGAATTCGGTCGTTCGTCATCGTACTCGCCGTCCAGTTCCACGGCGCGGAAGAGTCCATCGCGACGATCGCCGTCCTCCTCCCCGTTGCGAATATGACGACATCGATCGTACCCCCCCGACGACGAATTCACCCCCCCCCCCCTCCTACCGCCGTCGTCTTCGAATCCGCCGCGTATCGAAAGCATCGGGGATATTGCGCGAAGGACTACGTCCGCGACGAACGATGCGATCCTAACGACGAACGGCGTTTCGTCGTCGCCATACTCATTTTTACGTACGTCTCCGACGCCGCGACGACGACGCACGTCGTCGTAGACGACGTCGACATCGGCGTCGAATGCGTCATTTTCGTCGTCGTCGTCGTCGTAAGCGAATACGCGCGGGTCGGACGACGACGGACGATGATGGTGAACGATGTCGTCCACGACGCGCATCGCCGCGGAAGCGACGGTGCCCAACGCGAGGGACGCCAATCCGAACAATCCGTCCTCGTGTTCGACGTGGGACGTGACGAGATCGACGGCGGAGCGGACTGTTCATTTTTTTTTTTTCGATGTGCAAGTAGTTGGGTGGGAAATAAACGAGGGGCGGGGGGGGGGGGGCGGGAGTCCAAAGAAGGGAAGGAAGTCCGAAGAAGGAGAAAAACAAATCGACGGGAGAAAGACGGTGCGGGCGAGGCGATGGGGGGCGGCGGGGCGGGTGAGATGGGTGGGGGGGGGGGAGCGAGCGGTGCGTCCGTCGAAGAAGAGGGGGGCGGAGGGTGTAAAACGAGTTTTATTCACTCACGCCAATCGGTCGAAACGACTCGTTCCTCCTCCTCCTCCATCCTCGCCGATGTTGTCGTCGTTTCGACGATCATCGTCATCGTTAATCAGATCGGTCGGTCCATTCGGTGGCCTCCCATACCGCGTCGCATTATAACGTCATTGTTATTGGCGCCCCCCCCCCGATTATAATAATATTATGGATACCATGGAATAGGAATATTGATGGAGAGACGAAATTGGCTTCGTCCAATTTGGAGCATTGCCAGGCATCGCCGCGGAGAGGAGAGTGGGGGGTGGTGTTCTCATGGAGCGACCGACGACGACATGGAAGTTCTTTGTTTTCTCTTATCTACTCCTCATCTCGTGACGTGGCGTTGGAATCCTTCATATTGCGCCCACGCAATGGAGGAATTCATATTGAGTGTGAAAGTAGATAGATACTTAAAGTACGCTGATGACATAACTCGTTGTACGTTTGACCTTCATCAGCAACCCGGTCCCTCCTACGTTTGGCTATCCTAGTTTCCCCGATGTTATGGGAATCGAAGTCGTCAGCCTGGCCTTTCTAAAGCCGACGGAGATGGAGAGCTTGTCAACCTGTGCGTCCGGCGCTTTTGAGCGCGAATAATATACAGGGCGTCTTGTAGTGTAGTACTTACTTCAAGGATGGGGCCATTGACCAAGACATCATAACGTACAGAAGTGGAAAAGGATGTATTCACTGGGACGCCTTCTCCTTCGCCTTCAGTATCAACCACTACCATGAGGAATGTTAAGTCATTATATTCAACATATTATTTACATGACTTACTTCGGAACACGTCAATTTGGAAGTGTAAGAGTAACAAGGTCGTAATTGTCGCATGAAATACTGTACAGAAAGAGTGTTAATTGCCTTTTCCCCTCAGAGTTTCGTTGAGGGTGATGTTTTCGCACCAATGCCTCCAGGGCATACATGAGAGTGCGCAGCAGTTTTTTGTGCACTGGGTATTTCAACTCGAGCTCACTGCCTGTCAGCGACTCAATTCCGTCAAATGTCAACGTACTTCCGACGTCTCGTACTACCCGAAATGGCAGATCGATGGCCATCACGGGGGTGCGATGATCCGACAAAGCCCGGATACGATTCGCCATCTTTTGCGTCGAAGACTTCATAACCTTCTTTATTTGTTTCAGGTTGGGATTGCGGTCTCTGTTCCCCTGTTCGAAGTATTGTTCGGTCCCAACATAGATGCATTCGACGTCACTATTGTTGTTGGACTGAATTTGTGGTTCACTGCTCGATGGTTGGCTTGGATTGCTGGTAAGTAGCGAGTCTTCCCTTCCATCATTAAGAGATTTCAGGCGCTCCAAGAGTAACGAATCCAATGATTTAATTGGGACGATCTCCTCATTCCCTTTGTAACTTGGACCAGATACAGCGTGAAAAGCTGTTTGGCGAAGTTTTACAACTGCTTTTGTCTTTAGGAGATGCGGTTGAACGATGATAACGTAAGGAATATTCAGGATGGCACACGTGCCACAGATTCTATCGACGCTGGAACTCCACTCATGGACCACGTTTGTGTCGCTGGAAAAATGTCGAAGCAAGCTCAACATGACACCACTCTGAGGGAGATATTCGCACGAAATGCCAGCTTTCCATAGAAGTGAAGCGATTTTCGCCCTCTCGGCGCACGTCGCTAGATCGAGACCCCCCTCACTTGATACAATGCATTTTACTGGGTATGAAGGAAGTGGATGTCCAATGCTACGACGCAGGCTCTCGATAAATGAGTGGCTGTGCCACTGTTGGTCATATGAGGCATCTTGATAAATACGCTCAATCATCTTTCCAAGAAAGATGGTTAATCCTGTACATGTGGGCACTTTTGCTCCCAAGAATGTTAATCCTGCGTAATGACTGACTTGAACACTCCCGAAATTACCTGGGGGGCGAAACTGGAGCACATCCGATGCAAGAACGAACAAGATCAAATATACGGATGGTTACATAATTACCGAAGACGAATTGACTCTTGCAATCAAATTCAACACTAACCTGTCGAACAAGATCATCGTATCGCCCACCCTCAGCAATACGGATACTCTTCTCATTAAGAAATGGATTGGTGGTAGTTTCTTCATCTTCTTGAAAGAAATCATTTTGCAGCAATATTGCTTGAAAGTACACGCGACCAGCATAATGCTTCCTCCTTTGACGTAGACCCAAATCGATTGATATGTACGCTGGGCACGACAGATTACCGTGACGACCATTGTGAGGAGTTTCGTCTCCGTTAAGTTTTACTGCAGTTTCAATGCCTAAAGCCTCAATGGCCTTGAGCAGTTGCCGAAGCTCATTAAGACATCGAATAGCCTCACGAAAGCAATTACTTGACAGCCTCTTGACTTCGTCGTTATGATTCAACGAGTTTATGTCTGCATGGTGAATTTTTCTTGCAGCGGCAGCTATATCATCTAAAACTATAATCAAGATACAAAGGATTTTGACGCAAAATAATTGCGAGGAAATGTCAGGCAGGGGCGGGTCCATCTGGGTTTCGTATGGGCTGGCACTATCGTAAGCATACCTCTATTTGCATCAAGTTGGGGCATCAAGAAATGTGACAAAAATGCACGAAGTCGCTTTGAAGATCTCTTAGGGAGATTGCCACGTTCAACAGCCGACTCTAATGCTTTTTCCATCTTTTGCTGTTTCATCTCACGGGTTTTTCGTTTGTGTTTTCGTGACAGCGCCCGTTGGTTGAATAATTCGAGTGGAGAACATGAGGCGAGCGCAGTAAAAATGTGTCGGCAACTTTGACGAGCGACTTCGGATGTTGGGATAAACATTAAGTCCATGATGGCATCAGATAACCTTTCAAGGAATAGAGAACATCATGAATGAGGGATGAGCTGGGTGGTCATTTAATTCTAGCTGATGAGTGCGCTCACCTTGTGTGAGTCATCCTGAGCACCCAAATTGGGCATTTCAGAACAGACGGTGTCAATTCAAGAACCTTGTCTTCTTTTAGCGGAGCAAGCAGAGACATTATTCTACAGAGTACTAGTATTGTTTCCGCTTCCAGAAACTCTGATTTTGCGATGTTTTCATCTTGAATAATGTCGAATGAAGCTTCAAGCATTTCTTTTGGATGAAGACCGGCCTCAGATTCAACGAACACTTTGTTAATATCAAACCGTTTCATATTGTTCGTTGCCGAGCCACCACGGCTAACAGCTCTTGCAAAGTTTACGCACAGGTCTTCCCTAAGGCGTAGCACAGATCCACGTTTTGCCAACAGTTCTACTGGCTTATTCAATGATACGGACAAATCAGTAGAGTCCCTTGGTCGTAGGAGAGGACCTTGAAGTTTTACGGCGCCATGTGTATGAAAGATTCCTTCCAGCTGGCGGCATAGATTATCAACGACTCGAGGATCAGCGCCAAGAACGCCATTCGCGCATCCCTCCACTGCGGCTGAACTAGCAGCTGTCATCGCTAATATTGTTGCGGCCTGCTGAGGAGCACCACGAAGAGCTGGCATGGATTTCCATCAAAGCCTTTTGTTAGAACAACACGAAATCGAAAGCAGACCAAACTATATTACCACCTACATTCCCTCTCCTTTCCACCCCCAGAGACAGTTCCGACCTGCTGGGCACGCCCAAGCGCAGTAACAGCAGCAGCCACAGCAACTCCAGACATAGCATTACAATATGCCAAGCCATGCGACGTCCAAGATGACCCTTTCACCACATCAAGAGCCTTTGCTAGGTGCTGACGTGCGTCAATCTTATTCGCTCTGATTGATACCTCATCGTCAAATGTCGTAAGCACAGCGTTTGGGGTCGGGCGGTCGAAGAGCTTTGAAAGAATTGTCGCGTAAGATTGCTCGCTCTGCGGATTGGACAGTGTCTGCAACACTTCATTCAGATATTTTTCCTCGAGTTCCACCTTTCTGGGGAGGAGATTGCATGATAGCAGTTGCTTTGCCGATGGGCGGCGTTGGGGCGAGCGTTCCAAACACCATAGTATGATTTTCTGTGCATTCAAGGGAACAGAAGCTCTGAAACTCTCAGGAAATTTTAGTTCGGATGCATGTGTCCAATCCCCGATTACGTCACCCTCTTCGTTAAAAAGAGCTTGCATTGGCTCTACAACGACGCTTCGTGACTCTCCTCGAAGAGCAGTGAGAATCTCGGCTCGCTCCATATATGTACATCCTAATGGCTTCAACGTGAAATGTCGCACGATGATGAGAGCGCCAATCGTCGAATCAAATAAAATTAAACCATCACACGAAAAAAAAAACGAAAATAACTCACTTTCAACATGAACATCTCAAATAGAAGCACACCGAGGGAATAGATGTCAGCCTTGCTGCTGTATGACGATTTAGTTTTCGAGACATTGCCAAGTTGCTGCTCCGGGGCCATGTAAAAAGCCGTGCCTACTCCTCCAGTTATGCTATTCATCGAAACGGGATTATTAGAGCTGAGATTGGCGGAAGTACCCAGCAGGCCGCTTATATCTTCGATGGCGCTATACAGTGCATCTGCCTCAGAATCGGGAACACAATCCGTATTGCTGCCCGATGTTGCTGCCAAGCAATTTGAGGTTGCTAGACCAAAGTCACCCAGACGAATCTAACATTGCAAAAGGATTAGTAAAACTGGGGCAAGGGGGGGACGGGAATGTTGCATCATCACTTACATTTTCTTCGTCGTCAACAAAAATACTTTCTCGCAAGTAAGGGTACGACAAAAACATTGAAAAGTTAACTTCAAATATTACCTCTGAAAAAAAGGAGAGCCATTTGATATTACGGACTTACTTGGCAGGCTTCAAATCGCGATGGATAACACCGCGGCTGTGAATATAATCTAGCGCCTCCAAAATTTGTATCAAACTCTTCCAGACAGCATCAATGGATAATTTTGACTCGTCAATCATACCCCTCATCGTTGTTTTGCAGTACTGCATCTGTATGTACATTATCCCATAATCCTTGGAATGCCGTCTTTGCCGTTGGGAATCGAGCTGGCTGCCATTCCAATCGGACGACGAATGCGGTTGCGTTATCAGTCGCTTTCCGTGACTGGTGGCTATTTTCGACGACCTCGAGGACACCGGCGTGATTGGCGGATATGCAGATTGGGCGTTCCCGAATAACGGATTGCCAGGATCGTGCATTCCGATCTCGTGTTCCAGGAAATCGTCGAGGGAAAGAGACCTTTGAAAATCATTGATAATTGCTGCGGCATGTTGGTCGGGGGCATCTTTGCCACTGTGACTCGATGACGACGATAGAGGAGTGCAAGATCCGGAAGAAGTCGACCAATCACTATTCCAAGAAGAATCATCACCATCATCGTCGTCGCCACTTCTGATGTCGTCGTCTTTCTCACCATCCACATGAACATTTGTCTCGTTCTCGCTAAAAATCTCATCAATCGATCCCGTACGCCCCCCATCATCATCAACGTCGTCATAATCGCCACGTAGCATCCATGGAATGTCCAAGTCGACGCACATACCATTATTGTTATCGCGAGGGACGTCGGCAGGTCCCTCTTCCTCCTCCCGCCGCTCGTCGTCGTCGTCGCCTCCGCCCCCGCCCTGTAGCTCGACCCATGCCTGATAGTACCTGACGATGTTCTTGTGCGACATCATGCTGATCGTCGTGACCTCCCTCCTCAATTTGTCGTTCTGAACCGCAGCGGCATTCGTCATATTCGTCCCGTCCTCGGCCTCGAGGATCACCTTCTTGATTGCATATACGCGACGGTCGAGTCGATTTATCGCCTGCACGACCTCCCCCCCGCCCCCACGACCGAGATGCGCGATCTCGACGAAGTCGGTCTGATACCTCGAGACGCCGTTCGCTGTGTTGTTGTTGGCGGCAGCCCCACCATTCCCGAGACGATGATGCGGATCCAAGAAGCGATGGTCGTATCCCCCTTCTGGTGTGCGCGGGAGATTTACGTCTTCGTCGTCGCCTCCGTCGTCGTCATCGTCATCGTCGTCGTGCTTGTCTGCGATCGCCGGTAATACAGCCCCCCCCGCTCCTTCCACCCGAAGCCGTCGCCTCTGATCGCGCATGCGCGCCGCGGCGTCCAATGCCTTGATCTGTCGCGCGACCTCCCTCTCGGTGTCATTGTCCGCAATCGACGCGGGGTCCGTTTCCACGGTAGGACGGCCGTCATTGACGTCTTGGTCGTAGTCGTCGGGTAGATCCAACCCCCCCATGTCTCCTCCTCCTCCTCCTCCTCCTCCTCCTCCTCCTCCTCCGTACTCCCCCCTCTTCATCTTCCCCCCACGCATGTCCTCCTCCCTCCTCCTTTCCTCCTCCCTCCTCCTCTCGAGGCTATCCTTCACGTAATCCTCGACGATCATGCCCAGTTCCCATCCCATCACCTCGCCGGACGCCGCGCACTCCTTCGCCCTGTCCCCCAACGACGCGAGTAGCGTCGCCAATCTCGATGACGACGACAGGGCGACGCCCACCACGTCGGTTATCCTCAATAGCGGCACGGAATGGGGATATCGCGAGTCCAATTGCATCGACAGCGTCATTCCGCATCGCGGTTCGCGACGCTCGTTATCGCCGGGGGCAGCACCGGTCTCGTCGTTGGCATGGGAGGAGGAGGGGGAATGCACCCGTATCGCGTAGAGGGGACAATTCCACGCGCCTTTCGACGACGAGAAGTCGTCGCCGTATATCGCCGTGAGGACCGTCTCCTCGTCGTGACGTCGGAGGGAAAGGTCGTCATCGCCCCACCTCGTCCCCCCTCCGCCCAGGGCGGTCGACGACAATGACGGCGATGTCGTTGGATCAGCCTCGGCATCGCGTGATTCGCATCCTCCCACGTCGTCGTCGTTCCCTGCGGCGGCGTCGTTGGCCGGACGATTGCCGTTGCCGGCCTTTGTCTTCTTGGGCTTTTTCTTCTTCGCCATTGTTTGTGTCTGTTTGCATGGTACTTTATCCTCTCCCCCCCGCCGGCTGGGCCGGGCCGGGCGCAGCACGCGGGAGGTGCTCTCGTGCCAAAAAACAGAACACGCCCTTTCTGTTTCGGCGGGAAGCCCATGGTAAGGGGTGGGATTTGTGATATATTTTGTGTTCACCAAGCTTTCCACCAAGTCGCCAACCCCTTCCAAGCTTCACACTAAATCTCCTACTCTAAGCCCAATGACAAATAATCCGACCGTGATCTCTGTCATAACCAACACTCAGTCCCAGTTGATTGGTATGGAGACGGACATGGACGCAAAAGCTAGCTATGCATTCAAATAGTCTTGTGCTTCCTTCTTGATGGAAACTCTGGCCAATGCGCAGGTCGGCTGCAAGATTTCAAAGCAGCGGTTGCTGTCCCAGAGAAGGCTTCGAGCTCGGCGTGGTCTCAAGGGAGAGTCGTCATTACTTGTTGATGTGACAGTTCCAATGAGTGCCAATGCTACCAGTTCTGTATCGGAAGCGTCCGACACCAACTTTGACGACCGAGTGATTGGTTTGCCAGTTTACAAAACAATTGCAGGAGAATGGAATTGAGGCCGGTATTGGCGACTTTGATAGATTGACGTCGATGTCATTCTATTCCATTGGTGGTGATGTTAGTGAAATAATCGAGAGTCCCGATGGCTCGGACAGTCCGGAAAGCAGCAACTAGCAAGTCCGGTATCTAACTATTGCTACACTTTCCTTTTCAGGCTTCGTGATCATGGCAGTGTTCGCGGTGTTCCTCTCCAGCACTCGAAAGCGTCGCAATGCATCAATTGATGAAGAATCCAGTGAATCGAAATTGATCTCTTTCGACGACGGGATAAACGATGTCCCTCGTTCCCCTCCCGACGTTGTCTTCGTCTCGAGCGGATCCGAATCTGTTGATTCCAAATCCATTTACTCGGAATCATTCATTGCATCCTAATTCATTGACTTGGAATCATTCATTGAATCCGAATCCAATGACTTGGAATCATTCATTGAATCCGAACCTATTGACTCGGTATCATATATGAATCAGAATCAAACTCTATCTCAGGGGTGATGGATGCGTGTACTTACAAAATTCTCAAACGCCAACAAAGTATTCGCATCACAGATATCGCTGAGGTTTACACAGGAATGATACCTAACAAGTACAGCCTTGGTGATGGTTTCGCTAGTCCTAAATCCATACCTATATGCATAAGCTCGAGTTATTTTAAGGCCAATTGAAAGTAATCATAGTACTTAAGGGAGGAAAAATCCAATCAACCAATCATCAACTTTCATATAGTGCGTTGTTAACAGTCATGTCGCCATGTGAGTGGGAGAGGATAACGAGCTTCTCACAACGAAAGAAGTGGTAGCCAAAGATGAAAGAAGTTCACCAACAAGTTGGTGTTTTTTCTGGTCCTTTAATGATCCTCATACTTCATAAACAACCTTTGACATCGCAACATCATGCATTTATGGTTGCTCTTTTGCTCACGCAGATTTGGGTCTCAATTTAGACTGAAATTCTTGATCATTCATACTACCTGGTGACGACCAAGCCTCGGAACATCAACGAAGCATCATCAATAACTTTTTCCCCGCCATAAAACTCAGTTACCGTAGTCGTATCCCCAATCTGCATCTTCTTTCTGTCCATCTGTTCCCTCAGCCTTGATATTTCATCCATCGACAGCGGCTCGTTGAAGGTGTCATGCGTTGGAACGCCGTCGACGTCGAACTTGGCGTACTTCGGATGCTTCTTCTTCTTCCTATGCCGATTGTCGGTGGGATCGAACCCCTCCTCGTCCGCACCGAATACTGCCCAGGACGGCGTGTCGGCGACATAATCCTCCACACCGAATACAAACGTCGGATCGGCGACGCGCCTCTCGGCGAGGAGCTGGAATTTATCGTAATCGATCCACGTCCTCCACTTGCGCTTCCCGAGATCGTCGGGATCGGGTACGGCGAACTGGTCCACCCTCGCGAGGAGCACGCTGCACGAGTGCTTGTGCTCGCATGCCAGGTCGTACTCAGGGAGGGGATCGACCCCCCCCTCGGCCCGAACGGCCCTCATTTCCTCCAAGAGCAATTTCGAGAATTCCACGACCTCGTGATGCCAGGGGGTGTTGGTCATGTTCAGGTTGGACGCGTCCGACTTCCCGCAGAAGGTCACGCCCTTGACCTCCACGAGAGAACAATGGCCGAGGGCGATCAGTCGAGCATATCCCCCGATATCGTCCGAATTCCATCCCTTGACTACCGTTAGACGCGCCACGGTCCGTTGTCCCTTGCGTTTCAGACACGCAAGCGAGGCCCTGAGGCGATCCCACGCATCTTGGAACAATGGCCTGTCGATGGCCTCCAAGCTCTCGGGAGTTGAAGCGTCCACGCTCACGTACTATATCATTTGTTCCCACCGTCATGTTATAAGAGGCACATGTTAGGGGGGAGATGCGTCGACGATGTGTACTCGACACGAAGGGAAAGGGGTAGACGGGGTATCAAAACACGACGAATTAACTCACCAGCTGCGTGATGGGGATCAAATCCTCGATCGCCTTGGGATGCTGCCCGTTCGTTACTAGGAACGTCGATATCTTGCGTCGGTGCAATTCGCCCAATAGGTCGTTAATTCTCGGGTACATGATCGGCTCTCCCACGAGGCTCAACGCGCAGTGTTTTACCGTGTGCGCCTCGTTCCATCGGTCCATTTGTATTCCCGGTATGCCCCGGGTTTCCTTTATCATCGAAACGTGTTCCCGCACCGCCTCCTCCACGATCATTAATGGATCGTCTGTCTTCCACCTCCACTCCTTCCCCACGGGATTCTTGTGATGACGCCAGCAGAAGACGCACTTGTTCGCGCAAGCGAGGGAGGGAGTCGCCTCCATGCACTGGTAGGAGGTGATGCCGTAGTGCGTGTGCTTGTAACACCCCCCCCGACCACGTAGCTGGTGCTTCGTCCATCGACATAGCTTGACGGCCGAGTGTGTGCCGATGAGACGGTATCCCTCCTTCTTCAGAGCCTTCGCCTGTTTCGGAGTGACCATCTCGAGGGGTACTTTCGTCCTCGATGCGATGGATTGTTCTTTCATGACGTCGCCCATGTCCTCGACGTCGACGATGTCCCCCCCCTCTGCGCTGTCGTCATCGTCGTCGTCATCCTCCGATAAGGAATCGGTGGAGAGATCATCGTCCCCTCCGTCATCGGTGGCAGGGGCGGCGTTCTCCCTCGTGACGACGGCATTGGTGGTGGAGGAACAGCATCCCACCCCCATCGTCCCATCGTCGTTGCCGTCGTTTTTCTTCGTACCACCGTCGGAGGAGCAGCATCCACCGGACGATTTTCCGACGGCGCCGTCGTCGGCATCCCCCCCCCGCGCGGCGGCGCACGCGCATTCCGATCCCACGTTGCCATCGTCTACTACGACGTCGCGCGACGCGGATACGTCGTGATGGAGGGAGGGAGACGTCCCCGCGATCCCCCCCGCGGTGGTCGCTGTGGCGGTCGGGGGGAAGATCGCATCGACGATCCCAACCGCCCAATCGTCGAACGTGGCATCGGAATCGCCCGATTCCGAATCGCCGATTACCAGGCTCCTCTTCGAACCCTCCCCCCCCCTCTTGGCATTCCCTCCCTTACCGCCTCCTCCCCCATTCCTCCATCCCGAGATCCTCGATATTATCGGCCTCGCGCCTAACTTGCCAACGAAAAGTCCGTACACGTCCTTCGCCGGCCTGCCCATCGTGTTCGTATCGTATCCCGAACTGCCCATCCCGAACGCTCCCACCCTCAACGTCCTGTTTTCGGGATCCGACGTCCGTAGCGGTTCGGGGGGTACCCTCCAATCGTTCATTATCTCGTGCAGCGACGGCAATAGCGAGGACGAATCGGGCGGGAACGTGCCGTTCGTCCACGTCGGCAGCACGAATAGCAATATCGGCGGACCGTCGCGAGGTGGTTCGCCCTCGACGCGGTCGTCGTCGCCATCGTCGTAATCGTTCGTCAATTCGTCGAACCAATCGATCTCGTTGACGCGTACGACGCACGCCTCCCGGTAACGACTACCGCGATTGCGAATCGCCTCCGTCTCCCCCCCCTCTCCCTCCCCGGGGGCGAAAGACGATGACGTTTTCGACGACGCGGCGACGATCGATTTCGACAGCGCGTCGTGCAACATATTCGCGTACCTCTCGCACGTGCCCGTGGTGGAGGAGTAGACCACGGTGATCGTGCCGCGGGATAATACCCCACGCGATCGGATCCCACCCCCCCCGTGCGATGACGACGCGCACGACGACGATCGACGATCGTCGCCGCGGATCACGATGCCCACGCGACCGTCGCGCGCGTTACCGCCTTCGATGGCGTCTTCCTCGTCGTCATTCCCCTCCCCCCCCCCGTCGGCACGACCGGGGGGGGTCGTCGTTCCAAGGGCGGGAGGGGGAGACGACGCGGACGTCGACACGCGGGGACCGGAGGAGGGGGAGGGGGAGGAGGGGGAGGAGGAGGAGGAGTTGTCGAGCGCGTGAATCGCATAGATCGCGGCGGCAGCGGCGGATGCGGCGATGATGGCGGCGACGAATGCCGTCGTCGTGGCCGAGGACGACCCGGTACCACTCGGCGCCATGGTGGAGTGTCGTCGAGTCGTCCGTCGTCCTTTCTAATTTTTTTGAGGGCGGGCGGGCGGGTGGTGGTGGTCCCGAAAAACATTTTATTCTCCCCGCTCATTTTGATACTTATTCCACTGTACAAGTGCAGGCGAGAAGAGAAAACCATCATGTGATCGAAATCCTTGAATTTTTTGGCAAATCGTCCACGATATCGTAGGCCAGCGCCGGGGGGGCGGGGGGGGGGGGGGCACGAATA